>CASHTH010004250.1:0-19736 GCA_030341885.1 Geodia barretti
CAGGAAAATCGCCACATTAATATCAATCTTCTCGTCATTCACAACCCGTTGGTGCCACTCATTGGCCGCCTTGTAGCCTGTAGTGCTAGATCTCGCGCGGACAGACGGACAGACAGAACGACTACTGTAACCCTCGCTGCGCATGCGCGCCGAGGGTTAATAAGCCAATATGGAAATTAGCACAGGCTTACCTTGACCGGGTCCACTTGCATCTTGAAGGCACAATAAGTCACAACGAAGGGCGTGGATCGACTCCCGCATGCTATGCACTGCTGTAGTTAGCCCAGTGTCAGACTCCCCGTGAGCTACTTAGCGGGAGACCACGAGTAAATGCATACTAATAGCCCAGTCAATCAATTAGAGGTACGCATGCGCAGTTCGCCAAGGGTTTGCACTTTAGTGTTTTTCGGTTTCTAGTTCTCATTTGGGTACCCAGTTCCCATTTTTGGTACACACACTTCTTAACCTACGGCACGCATGCACAGCTAGGGTTATAGTACTTGGTGTGTCATTCCGTCCGTCCGTCCGTTTGTCTGTCTGTCACCACGTTTTCTGCCACCACGCGCAACGTGACAACAAATAGCGATACCAACTGGTTCATTTCTACACTGGCTTGATTTTAAGAATATCGATTTTCGTAGAAGTAATGCATTCTAAAGTTGTGGGGTGAAAACCAAGTGAACAAGCCAATATTAATAATGAAAAGCACTAAAGTGAAAACCCTCGGCGAACTGTGCATGTGCGGTACCGGTAATTGATGGGTTGGGTTATGAGTAGTATGCGTTTACTCGTGGTCTCCCGCTAGTAGCTCGTGGAGAGTCTAACACGGGGTAGCTACAGTAGTAGATAGCATGCGGGAGTCGATACATGCCCTTCGTTGTTACTTCTTGTACCTTAAAGATACGCAAAGCAAGCGGACCCGGTCGAGGTAAGCCTGTGTTAATTTGCATATTGGCTTGTTGACTTTAACTTCTGAACGCGGCACTTTTACGAAAATCGCCATTTAAAAAAATCTAGTTTAGCGCTGAACCCGTTGGTGTCGCCTTTTTACCTGTTTGTTTGTTGCGCATGGTGACAGAAAACGTGGTAACAGACGGACGGACAAACCAAGTACTGTAACCCTCGCTGCGCATGCGTGCCGAGGGTTAATTAGCACTGGCTTTGGCAAAATCACATAGTTGTGAACTGGGAAAACTTGGTACCCAAATAAAAAAGTGTGTGTACCCAACTGAGAACTGGGTACCCAAACAAAAAAGTGTGTGTACCCAAATAAATAAGTGTGTACCCAAATGTATGTATTGTGACTATCTTATTTAACGAACGTCGGTGTGCGTAATCTTGACACTAATCTTCCCCCATACATAAGAGTGTAGGATTAGTGGCCTTATGTGTTTATTGCCCCAGTTTGCTTGTCATCGTTCACCATGTTTCTTTAACCATATATAGTACCAAGTTTCAAGTTTGTTAGAGAACCCAGCATAAGAAAGATATAGGCACAAACACCATTTAGAAGTTTCTATTGTTTTCTGTTGTTTGAAACGTGTACGTATTATTTGTTTTGATGAACCCTTATCATGGTATATATAGTTATTACACCCCTAAGAGGTATGTTGCCGGTTTATAGGCCCGTGACCCGAGGGCGCGTAGAGCCCTAGGGGAGAGGGCCTATAAACCGCAACATACCGATTAGGGGTGTGATAATTGATTTATAGCCGGTGTTGCTAGGTGGTTCGACGTCATCCCTAGCAACAAAGCGCACGATTTTCTGTAACATTCTCGTTGCGCTCCGTATACTCGGGAGTTCTGAATCGCTGAAAATGGCGTCGTCTTCTCGTGGGAGCGACAGAAACTTGCGACTACGGGTGGAGGACTGGACAGATTCCGACGAGAATGAGCCACCCCCGAGGGAGAAGGAACCTCTGGCGAAGAGAAAACGCCTCTTCCTGCAGAAGAAAGGCCGCGACAACGGCCCATTGTTTCTGTCAATCGTGGAGGAGGCCACTCTGTCGGAGAAGTGTGTTCCGAAAAACACCGCGATAAGCACGAAGTGGGCTATGTCTAACATGGAGTGTTGGCACAAAAGGCGTAACGAAACGTTCAACCTTGAGCCGGAGAGACAGGTACCCGATGGTCTATTGTTAGGTCATGACAGTGCTGCCATATGTAAATGGCTGTCCGTGTATGTTTTGACAGCAAAAGAAAATGTCACCTATCAGCAGCAGTTCGCAATGCAATCCATTATTTCTATGCCTGTGCCACAACCTCATTATTCTTTTTCTAATTGTAATGTTACTTTCAACTCATTTCCACCGGGTCACCAGCAACATGTGGGCACTTCACCTCATACCAATGCTGTAAATCATGACTAAGAGTGTCAGCTGTAAACTGTTCACCTGTGCTATTTGTACATAAAAAGTTTTTTCACTCCAAGATTATAGCCACTCTTAACACCTACTTAGGTTTATAGTACATATATAATGTTATCACAAACAATAGCAACCACCTGCAACCAGGCTATAATTATAATATATATCAGTGTACAAAGTTTCATTATTAAAGGGCCCACCATAAACGCAGTATGTTAAATTCTTACCCAAAAAAGGAACACATGGTGGATTGATAGTTCTTAGTTTCTCCTTGTAATTTTTGTATGCTCTGTCAGGTGAGGCAATCAACTTCACTTCTTCCAGGAGTTGACTTTTTCTTCCTTCGATTTTCTGAAAAATCAATGTGCACCGACTTCATTATTAAAGAGCAAGTGGATATCCCCTAGATATTTTTAACCCTCAGCGAGCATACGCAGCGAGGGTTACAGTTCTTGGTTTGCAAGTCCGTCTGTCTGCATTTCCATCTCGCGTATGACAAGAATTCTTGTGTGTCAGGTTTGATAAAATAAAAAGCAATTTTCTCAAAAATCGCTTACCTGAAAGTTATAGCGTGTTTTGTTTAACGAGGCAAGGTTCAATATATTGATTTTACGACTGACACGCATGTGTTTTCGACAGCTGTGGTACTTCACCCATGAGTTTGCACAGACACGCCCACATGGGCATTAGTACAAAAATGATCCCAATGTTGCGCATACTGCCCAGTTATCTCAGCGGTCTGAGGCGTTGTTCATGACAAAGCGAGCGCAATGTTGATGGCCCAAGTTTGCTTCTTGCTGAAGGACAGCTAGATAAACATTGGTGGTAATCACTAAGTATGGTAGTACTTAGTAAGTTAAAAATCCTATTTACTTATCTCCACTCATTTTTGTATACTAATACGTATATCTCTGTGAAGGGGGGGCAAGCCCCCAATAAAAATTAATAATAGAGAACAATACCTGTTGTTGTCATGGAAATGATGTAATACACATGCGTACCAAGTTTCATCTCCATGTGTGCTGCCGTTAGCAAGTTTGAGGAGTGTTGTTCAAGTAATATGTGGTTGTCATGGAAACGATGTCATACGCATTCTGACCAAGTTTCATCTCAATGCGTGGTACCGTTACAAAGTTTGAGGACTGCAGAAGTCATTTTAATGAAAAGTGCCTAAGGCTATTTGTTGTTGTGGTCGTCATGGAAACGATGTAATACACAGTGCGCACCAAGTTTCACTTCCATGTGTACTACAGTTAGCAAGTTTGAGAAGAAAGAAAAGTGCCTGAGGCTATTTGTTGTTGTGGTTGTCATGGAAAGGATGTATTATGCATGTGTGCCAATGTGCTACAGTTAGCAAGTTTGAGGAGTGAAGAAGTAGTTTTAAAGAAAATTGCCTGAGGCTTTTTCAAACAATATGCGGCCGTCATGGAAACGTGATCGTCTTGGAAACTATATAATAGGCATACATACCAAGTTTCATCTCTATGCGTTATACCATTGGAAAGTTTGAGAAGTGAAAAAGTAAATTTAAAGGATAGGGAAATAGATTTGGAGGAGATTGCAGTGTGTGTTAGAAAGTTGAAGAATAATAAGACTGGTGGTAGTGATAGGCTTGTGGGGGAGCTTCTAAAGCATGGTGGGTCAGGGATGGTAGAGTTACTTAAACAGTTGTTTACAGTAATTTGGCGTGAGGAGTTTGTGCCACCACAGTGGAGGGAGGGCCTCATAGTTAACTTGTTTAAGAAGAGAGATAAGGAGGATCATGGGAATTATAGGGGCATCACTCTGCTGAGTGTGGTTGGGAAGGTCTTTTGTAAGGTCTTGAACAATAGGTTGGTGAAGCATCTGGACGAGGGCAAAGCATTGCATGAGGGCCAGGCTGGTTTTAGGGTTGGAAGGGGTTGTGTTGATAATATTTATACGCTGAATGAACTCGTGCAGGGTAGACTAAAGGAGGGGAAGGAGACATATGCATAAGGCATACGATAGTGTGTGGCGTAACGGCCTGTGGTTTAAGTTGTGGGAATTTGGGGTAAGAGGGAAGATGTGGAGGGTCATAAAGAAGATGTACGAGTATTCAAAGAGTGCTGTATTGTTGGATGGGGAACGGTCAGAGGCATTTGACGTGGAACAGGGGGTAGCTCAGGGATGTAGCTTATCTCCAATTTTGTTTTCCGTATTTATCAATGGATTGTTGAGGGAGGTGGAAGAAGCTGAGATTGGGATCAATTTAAGTAGTGGTGGGAGTCTTGGAGGTCTTTTGTTTGCAGATGACTTCGTTGGTGTTAGTGAGTCTAGGATCAGTTACAGATGTGGTGCATGCTTACTGTCGGAAATGGAGGCTAAAGGCTAATGTGAGTAAGAGTGCAGTGATGGTGCTCGCTAGGGAGTCAGTGGATGGTGCTTTGAAATGGGGGGAGTATGTTTTGCCTAAAGTATCTAAATGCACATACTTGGGTATTGATTTTACTAGTACTGGTGCATGGGATGTGCATATCAAGAATGTGTTACACAATGGTAGAAGGAAGGTTAATCAGTTGCATAGTGTAATTAGTAATAGGGATATTAATTTGAGTGCTCGCAGGTTGTTGTTGCTGGCGGTGGTTAGGCCAACTTTAGAGTATGGGGGTGAGGTGTGAGAAGCCAATAAGACTCAGGCAGCTTCATTAGAGTCCGTTATGCTGGGAGGAGCTAAGCGCATTCTTGGGTGTTCGTCTAAGACATGTAATGAAGCCGTTAGGGGGGATATGGGGCTTGATACGTTACAAGGGCGTAGGGATAAGAATAAGTTGAAGTGGTGGTATAAGTTAGCGGCATTGCCAGGCAATAGGTATCCGAAGAAGCTTTTTAATCAGGAATGGAATTTTAAGCCACGGAGAGGCAGGCAGAGGAAGGGTTGGAGTAAGGTCATTGATGATCTCTTTTCGTCATTAGGTCTTGACAAGGCAGAGTGGTTGCAGGATATTCAAAATGGGGATTGCTCCTTGAAGGGCTTTCTGTCTATAATAGGGGACAGTATTAATGAGAGGGAGATTAGAAAGTTTGAAGAGGGGCTAAATAGCAAAGTAAAGCTGTTATTGTATAAGACATTTAACAAGGTGGTAGAGTTCAAAAAGTACTTGCATGGGAAAAGTGATGCTGGGTCTAGATTAATGTTTAAGTTCAGGTCAGGCACGCATGGGCTAAATGAGGAACTGGGTAGGCATAGGGGGAGGGAGGGGGTGAAGGAGTGCCTGTTGTGTGATGATGAGTGTGAAAGTGTGAGTCATGTGTTGTGGGAGTGTCCAGCATATAGTAGTCTTAGGAGCAATTTCTTAGTTGCCCTGCAGGGGAAGCTTGGGGATGATGGGTTTGAGCATTTCCAGTCGCTTGATAGTTTCAGGAAAGCATCCTTTATATTGGGTAGTGAACTGTGGGAGGACTAATTTTGGTTCTTGCTTGGCCTTGTTAAAGATTTTATTTTGGATGTTTGGGAGCTAAGAAAGGTTAGGTTATACGGCGATAGTCCCTGTGTACAACAAACCCAGTCTCAGATTGCGTCTGGGGAGCTGCAGGGTGTCGCTGGTGGAAGGGGTGAGTTGAGGTGTCTGGGAGGTGAGACAGACACCGTATGTTCATATGGTGTATGTTCGTTCGAGACAGACACCTCATGCTCATGTTCATGTTCATATGGTGTATGTTCGTGTGTTAACGGTTCCGCCCATTGCTCTGGGTGCGTGGTCTATGGCCCTAGTGCTATGGCAGCCACCTGAGTATTATTATTATTACTGACACATGTGAACCCACTATAATGTATTGCCTGGGGCTATTTGTTGTTGTTTACAGTAAATAATGTTGTTTAAATATAAATAAGTATGACCAGTCTCTTCGGTGACAGATATCTACATTCTTACAAAATATCATTACTTTATGTTGTTTCATTTTTGAGTTATGGGTGTTGAATCTGAAGAAGAAGAGGAAGGAGAAGGAGAAGGAGAAGCAGAAGGAGAAGAAGAAGAAGAAGAAGATGAATAAAACTCCATATCATAGCGCCATACATCTATGATGCTAGGTACGTGCCCATCTCTATCACTTAGTGATAGAGATGGGCACGTACATCATAGATGTATGGCGCTATGATAGGGAGTATTGTTCATCATCTTCTTCTTAAGCCAGCATAACTCAAAACCGAAACGACTGTACATATCGATACCATATGTGCAACGTCATACTGTTTACTGTAAAAAACAACAAAATTGCCATAGGCAATACATTATAATGGGCATACTACATGTGTCAGTGTAACTCAAAATTGGTAAGAGCTTATGTGAACGAAAGTTTGTATACATCGTGTATTCAATAGCCAACATCAAATCACAACAATTATATACATGTTTGTTAATAACAACAAAGAGTCCCAGGCATGCGTGTAACATTATTTCCATGACAACCACTTTGTTTCAACAACAACAAATAGCCTCAGGCAATTTTCTTAAAATTTACTTCTTCACTTTGCCGCCCCTGCCTGCCTACCTGCCAATGCCCCGCACTCCCCAAGTCTCACATTAATGATCATTTAATGTTAAACTCGCTATAGCACGGATGGAGATGAAACTTGGTACACATGCATATTACATCATTTCCATGTCAACCACATGTTTCTATGACAACTACATATTGCTTCAGGCATTTCTCCTCAAACTTGCCAATGGTAGCACGCATAGAGATGAAACTTGGTATGCATGCATGTTACAACATTCCATGACAACTTAATGTTTCCATGACGACCACTTAGTGTTTGAACAACATCAAATAGCTTCAGGCACTCTTCACTCCTCAAACTTGCTAACGGCAGCACACATGGTGATGAAACTTGGTACACATGCGTATTACATCATTTCCATGAGAACAACAGTCATTTTTCTCTATTACCCCTTGTTTTTAGTAACATTTCTACTTTTATACTACCATATTCCCTTTTATTAAACTCCACTTGGATTCTATAGGTGTTGCTTATTCAGTAGCATTATATTTCTCAGTATTGTAATGGTGAATGTTTAATACTTCACCTAGGCAACAATATAGGGATTGTGTAATGGGATCGGGGTGTCTGCGTGCTCAAATCTGTTCATTTACCATGCTTCATGTATCCCCCTCTTTTTAAAAAATTATTAACCACTTTGCGCGCCGCGTACGCGGAATTACGCATGCGCGGAATATTGCCACGCCCATCCGCGTAATACATAATTCCGCGCCACTAAAGTGGTACGTGGTGTTGCGGAGCAATTACGCGCCCATAGTGTTGATTTACTTGTCTCCACTCCTTTTTATATACTACTACGTATATATCTGTGAAAGTCGGGGACGGTGAAAGCTTTTAGTAACCTTCAGGCCTTATATAATGCCACATTCCCTATATGAGTAGGTAGCACACCAGGCAACAATATAGGGATTTTGTGATGGGGTTGGGGTGTTAGCGTGCTCAAATCTGTTCATTAACCATGCTTCATGTATCCCATCTCTATCTAGTCTCCCATTCTTTTTATCCCAGCGAGGGTTACAGTAGTCGTTCTGTCTGTCTGTCTGTCCGCGCGAGTTCTAGCACTACAGGCTACGAGGCGGCCAATGAGTGGCACCAACAGGTTGTGAACGACAAGAAGATTGATATGAATGTGGCGGTTTTTCCGAAACGACTGCGTTCCAGAGATATGGCGTGAAAACAAGCGAAAAAGCCAACGCACGGTCGATCACGCACGCGCCCTCTCCTGCAGGCTAGCTATATAGCGCGCACGTGTCATGTCAATTAATCGCCGGAGCATGCGCTACGCCACATTGGTTGTATATACGATCCACGGCCTCCTGTCAGTTTTTATCTCTGTTCCCTATGGATAAACGATAAACATGCTGAGCAAGGTATGTTCGCAATGTAGCATAATAGTTCAGGTGGCGAGCAGTTTGTGGTTGCGGCCTTGCCTTCCCATCTATAAAACGTCTGGCGAGAGCATTGAAACACAGAAGAGCAGATAGATTGAATAAGCGAATATGAGAGCCTCTGAAACACCTGAGCTATTGCTCTAACCGCTAATGCAACTACCCTGTGTTACGGTGAGACTCGTGTTACTGGCTCCGTCGATGACGCACGGCCCAGCATACAGCGATGCTACAACTCGCTAGTTTACCGCCGAGGGTTTGCACTTTAGTACTTTTCATTATTATTGCACCTCCACGAGCTTTTTGCTACACTACATGTTAAAATTATCACTCAAGTAATAGTGGTTCTGTGCCGAGGGTTTGCCATTTCATTTAGGAAGTAGCGGGACACATGGGTGATTTGCTGGTTGGCTGCTCATACCTTTTGTGGTTACCCCTCTCTTCATTATTGCAAGCGCATAGAAAGAAGCACACAAATGTACAAAAATCACAATTCCCACGACTCATTAACCCTCGGCGCGCATGCACAGCGAGGGTTACAGTAGTTGGTTTGTCTGTGTGTCTGTCTGTGTGTCAACGCTTATTCTGGCACTACAGGCTACGAGGCGGCCTATTAGCGATACCAGCGGCTTCAGAACTACGCAAGTGTGAAAACTAAAAGGATGAAACGACTGAGTTCGAGAGATATGCCGTGAAAACAAGCGAAAAAGCCAATATGCATAATCGCACTGGGCTTACCGCGACCTGATCCGCTCGCTCTGTGTACCTTGGGGGCTCAGGAAGTCACAACGAATGGTATGTATCAACTCCCGCATGCTATCCACTACTGTAGCTAGCCAGTGTCAGACTCTCCGCGAGCTACTAGCGGGAGACCACGAGTATACAAATGCATACAAATAGCCCAGCCCATCAATTAGCAGTATCGTGCATGCGCAGTTCGCCGAGGGTTTGCACTTTAGTGGTTTTCATTATTTTGATGCAGTTTGTGCAAAGTATGCAAGGTACTTTCATGGATAAGAAAGGGATAAAGTGTGTGCCAGGGCTAGAGGGAGTAAAATGGGTGATTCTAGGACATCAGTTAGGCTAGTAAACAGAGCGCATCTGTTGCCTATACATATTTGTGTGTTACCAGTGATCATACATACTTGCAGAGTTAACAGCATTGCAGTAATTCATGCAAGAGCTTCTGTTTTAAAGTCACAATAGGGTTTTGACATACCTTCAGGGTATGTGTCAGTCTAAACACAGATGAAGATTGGAAGGCAGCATTAACAGCAAACAATCCAGCAAAATTGTTGAGACTTCTCATCTCCTATAAAATGTGGTTACTGAACTATGCACACAGTGTAGATATGACTCACAGCCATGATGTCAATTAAACGAGAAACTAAGGTCACCCGCTCCTCAAAATTTTCAGTGTAGACGATTTCTTTTGCCAGCCAATGTGACACCTACAACATATTTACGAGAAGTTAAGCAACAAGTATGGATTACACAGGGACACACATAATGGATTCAGAACACATAAAATACCATGGTCTCAAATCTGGTATGCTTCAGTAAATTTGGAGAGGCCATTTCTTTCTTCTTCTCTTTCATCCAGGAGGCATCAACTAACTCAGATGGATGAATTGCATGAAAATTCTCTGCCATAATCAAGGTCAGTTGCCGAGCAATATCTTTTGGATGTAACTACAGTGATAAGGTATACAAAAAATGTACCAACAATAAAGTAGGAGCAGAAGTGAACTAGGATTCAGTAACAAAACTCAAGATTCCTGCTTCTGTACCTTACACTTCTACTGTCCGACTAGTAAGGGCACACGATATTAACCAATGTCAACAGCATGCCTACAAATTTGGCTTTGGTACTACACTCCTCTAATGTGCAGTACCGAAACCAGTGTTATAGGCATCTAATTTACAAGAAGCAGGTTTGCAAAGGAGTTCAAGGCAGTGAGTAACAAAGGCTAAGCTAATGCAATGTTTTACTACTGTGCTACAAGCACATGGAAACATGCAGCATTCCTGAAGGTGGTTTATAGGGTGCAAAGATGCTCTGCAATTAGGTTGGTTAATATCCTGTGATTACAGCTACATTAGGTTTTGATAAACATCTCTCACCTAGCTCTCCCTATAAATTCTGCCTACCCCCATTAGCCTTTGCCTAGTCATTCAGTGCTTTGACCACCTATACACCTGCACCACTCTCCCATTTTTGCTAAGGCATGGGACTTTCAGCTGCTCCGGCTAAGTCTACATCTTACGACTTTGCACGATGGCCACATCCAAAGATGAGCAAAGAGGGGGAGAAGAGAGGATAAAAAATAAGTGAGGAAGAGAAGGTGTGCCCATTATGACTTTTGTACAGTGCATTAACTGAGTGTACAGTAATGCACCTTTGAGAAAATCATACAAACCAGTCAATATGTATAAAGGTATCTGTCTATTCAACCTACCGACAAAAGGTTGAACTCTTCAGGTTTCTGTGTCAACCACCATTCCACTGGCAAGGGCTTTTTGGTGAATACAGGTTTAGTGGCAGATGGGATTTCATCTCTCTTCTACAAAAAAAGGACGTCCTTGATAGTAATTCGCAGATAATATTAAAAATCAGAAAAGCCCTCTACTCTGTGTCGACAGAGTGTGAGTGTAACATGCCACTGGCAGGGCTTCTGCAATTATCACAGATTTAAGTATAATCAGACTGTCTTACACAAGTCTTTGCATTCCCCACGTTAGTAGTATGATGTTTAATGAGTTAATATAGGAAATATGAGTGCTGAAGGTGTGGCGGGGGAAATAGTGGCTCAGTACTCCCGCCCGCCATGTGCCTCATCTGCCAAGCTGGAAAACACCCAGCAAGGATAATCTGGAAAATGCTTGAAGGTTATGGCAGCAGACCGATTAGCAAGGTTGATCACCGGGCATGCACACTGGCTAGCGAATACGCATGCGCTGGGGCAGATAACCACGTGGCAGGCATGGCGGCAGCAATTTTTTGCAGCACAAACGGCTAGCAGTTCCGGCAGGAACTCGTTGGGCTCAGTTCTGGCAGGAACTTTTCTGTTAGTTCTCTTTCCTGCTGACCACCGGCGTTGGTGGAAGATAGCGACCCCTCGTGGCGATCCCCACATCCGACTTCGTCAGGGACAAGCGAAAGTCCGGCGCTGACAGTGGAGGCTGTACACAGAATCATACAGGAGGAGGTTGCTGCAGCGGTGGCGACTGCTCTCCCCCACCCAACGGGCAGTGGAGGTGAGCCATGTAGTAATACCTATATAAGCTAAGGAAGAGACAACGGACTCGTAAGCACACAGCGCAAACCAGCACGCGCGACAGGTGTGTAATATCGCGGCACATGTCTCCGTTCATGACCAGCCCCTTCTGTCCTAACCATACCTCAGGCCCTAGTGCAGCAGCTACTTTGCCTGTCTCCCAACCAAGTATTCCTCTCTTCCCTGCGTCATTGAGGGCTACTGGGGGAACACAACATCCACAACCACTACTCCGAGGGTCTCACTAGGGCCCCCTGGATCTGGAGGATGGCATCAGACACAAGGCAGAGTCAAAGAAAGCAAAAGCATACCATGTAGCGAACAGCATTGTGCCAATCCCAGTCAAGTTGGTTACCCATATTCAAGCGCTTGAATACGTCGATATGAGGGAGCTCCTACCTGACAACCTCGTCCTTGCAGAATGACTGGCAGCTCTCTCTCAAGGCCTAGCCCCTCCAAAGCTGCCAGGCGAGAGGGAGATCTCGGGCGACAAGGCGCTCATGACATGGGTTTTTCATCATTCGCTACTTATGTCGCTATTGTGGCTGAGGCTCACCTGGGACGTGTTAGTGACTGGCTGGCATATAGGCGACTGATTGTTTGCGAGGCCAGCAAGTTTGGGGGTAATGGGTGGCTAACATATGATGTAGTCTTTCGACGTAACCATGAGGGAAAGTCAGCCCCACATCGACCCCTCTCTGCATCAGGTGTTTGTAGCTAATCACCGAACAAAAGTGACTGTCCCCTGCAAGCACTGCTACGAGACCGACCACCCTCCTCAGACGGCACGGGGCACAGTGGAGTCAATCCTGCCCAAATCTAGTGAGAGCTCATCGGGCTCTCAGTCAACCTCTAGTGGGCGAGAGCGTTCATCTAAAGGAAAGCAGCCGGCCCCGTACCTTCGGCCGCAGAGGCCCATTTGCATTGTGGAATAATGGTAACTGCCAATTCCCAGGGAAATGCTCGTATGCCCAGGTCTGTGGGAACTGCTATGGCTCTCACCCTGCCACGGCCTGCAAGGAGCGCCCTTTCACCAGCACCCCGGTCTCAAACAAGCATTTGCCCCCGGCAACTACGCGGGACTAACTCGATCGGAGAACTGAGAACTGACCATATACCCTGTTTAGCTTAGAAGCGTAGCTAAAAACACGAACACACCAGTATACATGGGTATATATGTATATATCTGCTCGGCGAGCAAGACGGTGAGTAATTGCTAGCGTACAGTCAGATCACATGCTGGACCCTTAGGTCTTTAGGTACACCATTATTCAGGCTACCTTTCCCCCCTTTCTCCCCCTTCCAGACCACCTCATTCTCAGATGGAGCAAAAGGGCCGCTACTGATTTACAAAGGACCTCCTGGAGCTGGAACTCGCGTCTAAACCCCTCCAGTCCCTCCTATACCCTTGCAACACTGCATCCTTCACCTCTCTCAGTGCCGGCTTGAATTCCATTGCGGATGGAGCTTCTACTGAATTCCTGCTGCGACGCCTCATGAGCGGCTTTGAAGGGGCTCACTTCCTGCCAACATGACGTAACTGCAGTTCAGCGTACGAGAGACAAGACGGCATCTCAGCACACCTGGCGCGTGAGGTAGATCTGGGTACCTTCCTCTCACTCACCGGCACCTCCGCTCCTACAACTTAGCCCCTTCGGCGCTATATCCAAAAAGCATAAGCCCGGAAAATGGCGTCTTATCGTCGACCTCCCCTCCCCTCTACTCAGTGTCATACACCTCCCTG
Source organism: Geodia barretti (assembly GCA_030341885.1). Lineage (NCBI taxonomy): Eukaryota > Metazoa > Porifera > Demospongiae > Tetractinellida > Geodiidae > Geodia > Geodia barretti. Next base: position 13,299 of record CASHTH010004250.1, read on the forward strand.
GACAATGCCATTGGTCTGGCTAGCTTGCTTGGAAAGGGCGCCCTGTTAGCAAAACTCGACCTCAAAGAGGCCTATAGGGCAGTCCCAATACACCCTTCAGATCAACGCCTTCTTGCATTGTCATGGAGCGCAGCGGCAAAACATACCTGGACAAGGCCCTTATTCTCAGCTCTGACCGACGCTATGATGATGGTCCTAAATAGCAGGTGTCCACGCTGCGCTCCACTACTTAGACGACTTCCTGGTCTTAGGCCCCCAGGGGCAGCCAGTCTGCAAGGAGGCGCTGCATGCTAGACTTACGCTGTTGGGATTTCCGGTGGCAGAGAAAAAGACAAAACGTCCCACGACAGTCCTTACTTTTCTGGGAATAGAGATTGACAACAAGTTCGCCTTCCTCAGGAGAAGCTCCTAGTCAGCCACGAAGAGAGACTTGCTCTTCCTACTTGGTACCATGGAGCGACAGTAGTTAGACCTGGGAGGGCATTCCATCGGAGTCTCATCGATGCAGCCACGATGGTACAAGACCTCAATCATCGGATTCACCTCGGTGGCATGCATTCCTCAGGACCTGGAATGGGATCCCCTCAATTCTTGGTGGTCTCTGATGTTTCTGGCACATGGGGGTGTGGAGCCTTCCATGAAAATCTGTGGTTTCAGCTACAATGGCCGGAGTCATGGTCATCAGTCACCATTGCCCCAAAAGAGCTTGTTCCAATAGTGGTGGCTACCACACTGTGGGGTCCACTATGGGTGGGGAAATAGGTCCAGTGCCTCTGCGACAACATTGCGGTGGTCATGACATTGAATAAAGGTTCCGCCAATGACCTTACCCTATCGCACCTCCTCAGGACATTGGCGTTCATGGCGTACAGCACGGCATTTACCAGGAGCACAAAAACCCACAATTGACTCGAGCTGTTTTTCTCTCTCAACCCACATGCATCCCCTGCTCCAACGATCATCCCCCCAGAGCTGCAGGAGCTGGTGTTAAATCGCAATCTACGTTGGACGTCTCCCAACTGGATATTGCTGTTGAGTACTTCTTGGATAACTGCACTGCACCTTCCACAGGACAGCACAGCACCGTTATGCAGCCTTCTGCATAAACCTAGGGATCCAGGCCCCATACCCTTTACAGGAAGATACCCTCTGCCGATATGTAGCCTTCCTCGCCAGAGAGGGCCTGAGGCACCACTCTATCAAGTCCTACTTGTTGGGCATCCGGTGCCTGCAGATATAGAAAGACATGGTTAACCCGTTTGGAGCTCCACTGCCCAAACCTCACAGACATTAAACAGGTTCATTAGGCGAGAGGAGGAACCCAACCGACGACTAGATTGCCAATCACCATCGATAATCTACAACGATTAAAGGAACACTGGCTGACCCCGCCAAGGAACTGATGGCATAATTCTGTGGGCAGCCGCATGTGTTGGCTTTTTGGGTTTCCTCATGCAGAAGAATTTATGGTCTCATCGGCAGAGGCATACGATTCAGAAACACACCTAAACCTGAATGATTTTGTCCTGGACAGCCACACCAACCCGACTATGGCGCGGCTATATACGTATCAAACAGAGCAAGACAGACCCCTTCAGATTTGGCGTGGAAGTGTTCCTAGGTGGTTTGGGTACGGCAATATGCCGGTCCAGGCTTTCATTCAATACATAGGCGTCTGCCCTGCAACCCCAGGACCTCTCTTCATACTTTCCACAGGAGCCCACACACTAGAAGCTATCTAGTTTACAACCTTCAGGCAGCACTCCAGCAGGCGGGCATGGATGATACAGCATACAACAGACATTCGTTCAGGATTGGGGCAGCTACTACTGCTGCACAACAGGGCTTGGAAGATTCGCTCATCCAGACCCTATTTCACAGGCACTTGCTCCTCCACAAATTGATCAGTATGATGTTTGTTAAAAATTGAAAGAGTTGGATAGGGGTTACGGAGCATGGGGGTAAGCTGGTGGCCCAGCTTACTAGGGGTGGGTAGTGAGCCTTGCTGGCTGGATACCACGGGGTCCAATAAAGGGGTGGGGTGAATAAGGTAATGTTTTGTGCCTTAGGCTCAATAAAAAGGGGCAAGCATGGCATGTCAATTAACAGGGGCGAGCTAATTAACCCCTTGGCCTGGTAATGAATAGTGTGCCCTGTAATTAGTGCAAAAATGAGCAATAGTGACCCTTGCACAACACCTCCAAAACCAACCACATTAACTAATGAGGGTTGGGGGTCTAAGCTATCCCTACGAATACAGGTCTCTATATTAAATAGGTGTATACCTTGTCTAGTGCTCTGTTTAGAGCGGCCACCCATTTTTGCATCTTTTTGCCCTTCACAGATGTTATAAATGTGTGCAGTCGTGTAAGGAGCTCTTGGTCCCTCTGAAAGTCATAGTAGTGGAAGTCTACCCAGTGCCTCAGAACATTCACCACCCTGAATGAATTAAAAAGATAATGAATGTGATGATAACTAGTAGGCGAATGCATGGCATTTTTGGCGAGCGGGAGCGAGCACACAATGACTGTATCTGCACGAGCCATCATAGCAGCGTGTAGAAGCGCGTTATCCTGACGCTGCGCAGGTACGTAGCACTTGTGAAAAAAATATTGGAAATGATTTCGGATAAAAAGAAGCGCGTAACGAAGCCGCGCATGCGCACTTACACGACGTACGCGGTCGTATATATATATAGAAAAATCGCGCCGTTTGGACCACTAGGTTAGCTCGCTCCCGCTCGCCAATTAGTTACCATCCCATTCCCAAGTGTCTCCATTTAAAAGTAGACCATCCCAATCTATTGCAATCAAGCTTTTTAGCACATTGCCTCTAGTGTTGCATGTGTCTTGTGTCTGGATGAAAGGGGAATTGCTTTATTGAGTGGGGACACTGGTTCTTAAAAACTCCATACAACGTCTGAAAGCACTGTATTCATCTGTCAAACAATGGGTAATTAGAATAGTTCAGAGTGTGATTTGGGATTAATCACACAAGTAGGCACATTGTAACAGACTGCGCCTAGTGCAATTTTAGTCCCTACAACGTGCTTACGAGTGTGATTCATCCCTCCAAAACCATGTGATCAAATTCACATTATGCACGATCGCTCACTCGGCTATTGTCGTTGCCACGCCCTTTTGATTACAGTGTGATTGACCAACAAATGTGCGATTACAGGGCACTTTTGTGAACACCGATTACTACGTATGCAGATGTAATCGCCAGAATCTCTACAATATTTACTATAAATTTAACTGAGGAACACAGTATCATCAGGTTTTTTCCTACTTGGCATGGAATGCTCATTTTACCCAACCACACATACATCGGTTAGTGACATGGTTTTGGTATATTCATATTACAGTAGTACGCTGACGTATTTAGAGTCGGCAGCTGAAAGTGTCTAAATCTTGGTGACAATCCCTGATTAGTTCAGAAGGTATAAGCATAAAGCAAGTAAGTAATACCTGCCACAGAAAGCACTAGGGCAGCTCGGTGGCTTGAAGACTGGCAATACAATAACACAAGGAAAAAGCAAACCCCAAACTCTGTGCTATTGCATAAAACCATCACTTAATATAAAGGAGCAGACTGACAGTAGAGGCATGTATAAACACATTTTACACCGATCATTATAAAATCTGAAGGACTTACGACCAGTATGGTTTACTGTATTCACAGTGACGGAACTTATACACCAGTGCAAACTATAGAAATATGGCACTCAGTAGTGATAGGTACCCAAACATCACTCATTAGGTGAATCTTTGAGCATTTGGATAACAAATATAATTCTACAAGCCCATATGCCCCATATGCCACGAGGACCACACAAAACTTATTTTACAATGAACCTGAGCTGGATTGGAGACAAGTAGTAAGATTTGAAAACCTTGACAGCTTTCATCATAAGTGGATCTTTCTTGGTGTCTAAGTCTGTTGCCTCTTCAGGCAGAGGTATTTCAAATCTGTAGGTAAACAAATTTTTATGAATTTATACCCCAAAATAAACACTCCCTTGAACAATAGGAGTGATAATAGAGCACTCTCTAAACAGATAGAGAATACCAGAAGGTGAGTCACATTATGAATCTTGGATAATAATTAATTTGCTGTGATGTCTGTTCGACGCCTACAAGGACAGTGTGTGCCAAGCCTACTATTTCTCGCAAAAGGCCTGGGAACAAGGCTAATTGGCAAGCACGGACACTGCCACATACCGCAATGTTATAATGTACTGTTATGTGGTTCTAAATATGTGTGAAATCAACTGCTCGCTTTGCTCTTCAAAAATGCGTTGCATTCCTCTAGTAATTTTAACATACGTGACTTATAAATCAGCTACGAAGCAAACAAATCAACCTAGGAAAACACTTAGTTTTATTCGAGAGAAAAAGAACTGCCTTGGGTGAGACTCAAACTAAAGACACTCTGCAGTCTGAATGCATACATAGATAAAAACACCCATTGTTTTATCTCTGCTGAGTATTCACTCGCTAGAAATGCACTATCAAACAGTGCGCTCAATTCAGGCTGAACACCGACAGCAATCTCAACAAATCCTACGTATATACCTCTCAATTAGAAGATCAAGGAGTTTAGTGGGAGAACAAAATGAACGGTACGTCATAAGGAAAGTACGAACAAGTGTTGGATCTAGTGGAAACAGAAACAATAGTAAAATTGCCTCCTCAAAACACCACTGCTAATAAATATTTTTATCTAACCTGCATACTCATGGTAGGTAAGTCTCTCAATCAGCTTGTGGATGGTACAGGCCTTGATAAGAGCTTCATTACTACTCTTAAATTTTCCTTCCTCTCTCTCATCAAATAGGATATTTGATCCACTGTCTTCCTCGGCAAACCTATTCAAATGAAAAAGCACTAAAGTGCAAACCCTCGGCGAACTGCGCTCGTGTGGTACCGCTAATTGATGGGCTGGGCTATTAGTATGTGTTTACTCCGCGGTCTCCCTCCCGCTAGTAGCTTGCGGAGAGTCTGACACGGGGTGCTACAGCACTAGATAGCATGCGGGAGTCGATGCAGGCCCTTTGTTGTGACTTCTTGTGCCTTTCAAGGCACACAGAGCAAGCGGACCCGCACGAGGTAAGCCTGTTATAATTAGCATATTGGCTTTTTCGCTCGTGTTTCACGCCGTAACTCCCGAATGCAGCAGTTTTAGAGAAAACCATTTTTCGACCTATACCCGACGCTGAACACGTGGTATTGTTTGTGGAGCGATTGATGGCTCGTGAAGTAAGATGTGGTGGAATGGCCTGACTGACTGACTGACTGACAGACAACTACAGATACACACACGACAACTACAGTAACGCTCGCTGCGCATGCACGCCGAGGGTTAATAAAAAGCACTGAAGTGCAAACCCTCAGCGCACTGGGCATTCACCGTACTGCTAATTGATGGGTTGTGATATGAGTATGCATTTATTGTGGTCTCCCGCTACTACTAGCTGCAGGAGAGTCTGACACAGGCTAGCTTAACTAGTAGATAGCATGGGGGGACGATACACATACCCTTTGTTGTGACTTCTTGAGCCTCCAAGGTACACAGAGCAAGCAGATCAGGTCGAGGTAAGCCAGTGCAAATATTATGCATATTGCTTGGCATCAGGCTACAGTTGACAGGATGGTATATAGGAATAGTATCATGCAGTGTGTTAAGTGGTGTGGCAGGGTTAGGGAATGCACACTCATGATGTTAGGTTGAGCTTGTGACAGCCAAGTCAGAGGTAAACCTCTCAATTCTCTCTTTATTTGTGTTTTTGTTTTGTCTACTTATTCAGTAGTTAGCTACACTACTTTGTTTTCCTTTATCTTTGAGGTAGTGTTGTACAACCATCAAGATCAATTGTTTTGATGAACTCTTATCATAGAACATTACCAAGTTTCGTTGTTAGAAGAAGGGTAAGTTATAGGCACAAACACAATCCTATTGCTGGTCACATGATTTCTGACCAATCAGGTGTGCAAACTGTGTATGCATTAAATCATGCAAAATACACTTAAGTGTGCAATGAATAGATAATGCAAATTTAGTTTGTAGCACTTCCAGGCTTGGTTGCCTAAATGTGGATGCAAGGTTGTTCTGACATCCGAAGATAGCGCTAGTCACTGGACAAAAAACACCTTGCTGACTTCGTGTGGTGCACTTAGATGATGCAATAACGCTCTCGGTCGGCTGCGGCTCATGGATTACATAACCTTGAGCACTATTGCACCATTCTTGTGCACACACATTAAAAACGTAATGTCAGCATTCTGAACACAAGGACGCTACGAGTGAGTGCGTACTAATGATTGGTGTACAAAGTTTTAGTTTTACCATTCTAACATTGGCATTAATAACACACTTGATTGGTGTATATCATAAAGCATGGGCTGTGGCTATGATTTGTTGTTTATTATTGTTGTC
>CASHTH010004251.1:0-29623 GCA_030341885.1 Geodia barretti
TCATTATCTCTAATTAACCTGTGTGGGGACGCTGGGCTCCTTCATTATACAGATCAAGGGCCTTGGTGGGGGCTCTCTGAGACTTCCTTCCTGTTCGTCCCCGATGTGGTCTGCGTGGGGGCAGACTGGGGCAGGTCTATGTCTAAGATGGGAGCTCACTCTGGATCAAGTTTTACTAGGGTACGAGGCCTCAATGAAACAAAAGTACATCTAGATATAGTAGATGGAATAGGCTGGCAAGCGAAGTGGTGATGGCGTCAAACCTCTTCCCACGTGTGTGGTACTTGTTGCAGCTCAAAAGAATCTAATGCTTTGCTAGGTTTATGTTCAGCTCCTGCGGACAAAAACATTAAATTACGAAGTTTCTGGTTTGACTAACCCAAAACAGTCAGATTGAGTCCAAAGCCACAGTTTAGGTTACTGAACGTTTGGTAAACATGTGCATGCGGGTGGGCTATGCTCATGTGTGTGCCCTATAAATAATTTACTATGGACATTTTCTGTTCTGTACACTATACAGATTACTGCAGACTATACGTATAAGTGAAAGGAAAGAGTATATGTTCTGGTGAGTAGTGTAACAAGGCCACCCTGGATAAGGCACTTGCGCGGTTAAACAATCATTGTTCACCAATTTCCAGAAAACACTGAGTTTTCGGAAATCAGTTTACCATGGTACGATAACTCACCGGTGATGTAAGCAGTGCTAATGGCCTCGGATAGCTGGTTGAAACCAATCTGCTCCACGAGAAGAGACACATCTGACCACCTCACGCTATACTTCCTTTCTCGGCCCTGGTGACAACTGAAAACATTCACCTCTTCTTGCGGGTATTGGCACTGGTCATCAACCAACTCCACATTAATCTGCAAAACAGATTATTGCTATACCATGTTCACAATCAACTAGCTACATCCACTGTAATGAATGTGTCATCAACGACGTATAGAAAGGCAAGTAAAAACAGACAAGTCAATTACACCCAGGATAGCCTCTTTCTGGAACTGCTCTTGGTGTGAGATTTGAAGTTACGGCACTGCATTCTAGGCGAGCGCTCTACCACTGATGTAGTGGTGCTCTGTTCGTGTGTATACATGGTAAGGTCACACCCACCATGTCCATAGTCCCCCTCTCCAGTCCAGCAGCCTCACCAGAGCACGCCAACACGACTGTACAGTCCTCAGTTGGAGCAGGATTAAGTGAACACTGATACCCTTGTCTGATAGTGAATAAAATTATAATATGGCTATTCAGTGCTGTTTATTTACTAATGTAAAGCTCAGCAGTCAATGTCGATAATAACAGTGTTTCAATTAAAAACTCTGTTTCCAATATTCTGAATAATCAGCCCTTTCATGTGATTTTGCATTTGAAAAGATTTATGCTAAACATTCGAACAACTGGAGACAAATAATTATGTGAACCTTCAGTTGACAGGTACTTTTTACTACGATACTACAATTTAATTATTATTATGGCCCAAATTTGTCACCACAATTTTTTCACGTTTCACAAATTGGTCATCCCTGTGGTGTGATATTATGGTATTACACTGTCCCAAATTTGTTAACCCAAAGTTGCCTATAAAACTTTGCTAAATTCTGTGTTGGCTAAAATGTACCTTGTTTCTGAATAGTTGAGATGTTTTAGATGATTAAGGGGAAACTTGGGACACTGTTTAATATAAAGCTTTCTGTGCAATTATATGCCAGTACAATATTCTGCCTACTGTAATTGTGAGCATAGAGAAGGAATCATAATGTCTTCACTCAAACAGAAACTGTTTGTTGCTGACCAAGGGGGTGCAGATGAGTGGGCTCCTCATTGTTCCCCTCCTGCTCCCCTTGACCTGTTTTCTTGATTTTTGCATTAGTGACGCATCGATACCCTCGTCTTTAGAAGGACCCGCGACTCCTTTTGGTGGTTGTGTTCTTGAAATCAAACAAAATAGGCTGAACTTGTATTCTCTGGTCTAGAGTACTGGACTTCAAGTAGCAACTGTGATCCATAATGGTAGTTATATGGGTGGTCGGCAGGTTGGATACGTTACTACTAGGTGTGCCCAGAGTAGATACATAGCTCTACACGTCATTCTTGTTTCAATAGTAACATACGTAAGTTGCTGGGGCATTGTACAATACTTTGGAGTGAGAGTGTATGTACTAGCAACAAGGTGTTATTAAGATATATACTTATAAGTTCTATCACAATGGCAACGCATGCTACTTATAAATTGTGTTTGCGACAGGTCAACTTTTCCTCGACATTCTACTGGTCTGCTAGTTTGAGTGCTGCCTCTCTCGCTCCCTAAATGAGAGATTCTCTGTAGGGTATATGGCAATAATTCTTCTATGTGATATAATGCGAGTTCTCTCTGTGTCTTTGCTACACACACTATTTGTAGTTTGAGCTTCACGAGTGGAACGAACTAAGCATGTGGATGGATAGAACGCGTTCCCTTTACTTGCAATGGTATGCTCATAGCGGATTCTTCCTCGTGCAAGCCTTCTCAAGGTCTCTTTTACATACTAGGATACCGTGCTAACTTGAAAGATAGAAGGTCGATTTTTATAGTTGTAATAAAACTGAGACGTGTCTAGTATATATTGTATGTGTTAGAAGGCCCAGCAGGATGGGACACAAAACAGTTAGTGAGAGATGAGAGCAAGGTCACCAATTTGCGAAAAGGGATGGATACGGTAACACTACTATCACAGTGAGCACGTAGAAATACTTGAAGGTTTCTTTGCCTACTATTTATGTTTCTGATTGTTCTCCATAGGGGGGAATACATGACAGTACGGGAAATGTCTTGGTAGACCAGGATATCTACAGACTCAAAGTATACAGGTGATCAATACAGCAACTTCAAAAATTTAAAGCTATCAACACTTTTGTTGTCTGCAGTTTAACCAGTGGGACGTACATATGGGTTGTGCTTGTTAGTGTGTAAGAATAGAGGCATGAACTATATAACCAACGTTTGACATAGGTGCTATAGGCATGCACCGGCTTACTCGAAACAGTTCATCTACACCATAATGTGCAACAAAAGAATAACTCATACATGTTATTTATGCTCTCTCGTCAAGGTTGAGCTGCACGACGCGCCCCAATCCCTGTGCCTGCTAATGATGTCTCTACTAGCTAGCATGCATAATGTACCTGGCTTGTTGCCAATGTGTTGCTGCGGATCTGTTCTTTGAGTTAAGCGCCTCGTAAGCCAGTGGAATACTATACTATCAATTAATGACAGGAATTCGCATTGAACTAGTATTAATCGCCTTGTTAGCATTTGTACGCTGCTATGCATAATATCTTTTAGATCGCAGTGACAGTAACGTGACGCAACATAGTAGTGTAGGTAACTGAGCACGAGCAGGGTGTTTAGCAGCAGACATGAAAGTTTGTCAACGTTCAAGCTCTGAGAATTATAGAAGCCTGATTCTCGATCGGTAAGTGTACACTAGCTTTTGTCCATACTTTTGTCTCGAGGTTAGCCACAGAACGCCTTCATAAAAGCGAGCACTGAACTAGCAAACGGCTACAAATGCTGCCCATGTTGCAGATGTTTTAGGGTGGTTGTGCGCATAATGCTACCTGTGCTAAATGATAAGTCACGACAGGTGCAAATCTTCTTCTCCCTTCCCTAAGTGGTTTGTGTTATACGTAAGTTAAGTTTTTTTTATGTTAGTGTGTTTCTTTCGCTAATATTTTACATAACTTGAAAGTGTTGAAGTAATAGTTTCTTATAATCTACTCTGTTCCTGCCTACAGCATCAACTGGGAAGCTCCATCCCTTCCTGGTTGTTGTTGATAAATTCCCCTCAACTTGCCTCGTTCTTCCCGACACGAATGCTAATTGTCTGGAGAAACGGAGAGGGCCTATTACAGCTATCAGTGCGGCACATGCACGACAGGGCTATTCTCCTACTTGCGCTTTCAGGTACAACTATTTTAGTTCGCTCACTTTGCACCGGGTTGCTTCGAAATGGATTGTGTCGTGGGCGAGAAGCGGGTCAGTCGGTTCTTGTTCTTACTTTGCCACCTTTACGCGGTTGTGAGATGCCGCCATGATGCAGGCCAGGACCTCCGCTCGATTCGTGTCGTCGTCCGGACTGTTGTTTATTCGACGTTGCCATAGAACTTTTTACGCATGACGCAGAGGTTCGGAAACTACACCCGGAATGCGTTTTTTTGATGATCAGGCCGTTGATCTTGGACATCAGCCGTGGGTGGCATCGAAGCTTTTGCTGAAAACAGGGCCAATAATTAGTCTCCACTTGACAGTATTTAGCAGACAGATGTATATCGTGTAGCTATATACGTGTTACAGTGAAAGTTAATAAATAATGAATTTGCTGGGGAAACCTAAAGAATTGTTTACAGTAAGGGGAAATTTTTCATAAGTGTGGGGGAAATCTACCAGTTTGTTCTATTAGGGCTTTAGGGCTCCAAGAGGATTTGTTAGTAATATCCAGTAATTGTCGTTACTAATTCTTGTTAACGTTGTGATGGTGCTTTTAATAATAAGACTCACTGTTTATTATGTTTCCCAATATCATCTGTGTGAGTTAGTTGTTTAGTTGGTTTTATGTTTTTAGCTACTCTTGTTCACCCAAAACATCAAAGGAAAGTTGGGAGTGCTTAATTTGCCATTTTAGTCTGAAAAGCATACTGCGCATTGTTTCAAGCCAGTTTTTGCCCTTGTTTGTTTGCACACCCCCCCAACCCACCAATACAGTATTCCCTAATAATTGGTTTTCATAGTTTAGACAACACTGTATTGAAAAAATACAAAAACATTTGTTAGCTATAATGGCTCCTGGGCAAATGGACATCTTTGTCCCAAGTGATGAGTAGCTAGCTAGTCCATTTGCGCTGCGGCAGGCTGCTTACCTCTTTGCAAAACCTTTGACACTCAAACTCACTCAACACGAACGATCATATAGACAACATTTCTATACGAAATTGGCCAGCCAAGGGGGCTTCACCTGTTCAATCAACCTGAACAGGGCGTTGATGTGGACATTAAATGTAAAATAACGCACATGCAAGTCGTACATAGCCTATATAAGCACATTGTATAATTGATTTATAGACATAATTGCATGGTTATAAATAGTCAAGACAGTCTCCAGGATACTCGCTAAGCATTAATCATAAATATATAGCGACAAATGGTACTTTTGCGTCGTGCGAATACCATGCAGGTTAAAACGTCATACGACCAGTGGTGTCCGGCTTTACATCCCACTGCGGTGTAAGACTACCACGGCAACTGCAGGGATCATTCCATAAGTAGCATATGGTGGCTGTATAATGAGTACTGTTAGCATCTAGATGCTCTCTACACCTGCATCTTGCATAGAGGGTACAAACCCATAGGGAAAACTGGTAGGGATCCAGTTTCACCGCTCTTAAAAACGTGGTTTCCCCGCATCAGGGGGAAACGCCCACTCCCAGAGACGGCAGAGTACTTTATTACAGGATGCGGGCAAGATGCATAGACGCATATATAGCGACTATCGTTGTTGTGTTGAGAGAGATGCACTGTTTTATCATTAGCACAGGTGAGCATTAGTGCTGCACAACACCCTAGAACTACATCTGCAACAGTGGGCACCATTTGTAGCCCGTTTAGCTAGTTCAGTCTCGCTTTTATGAAGCGTCTGTGGCTACCTGCGAGCAAAGTATGGACAAAGCTGTGTATACCGTGAGAATCAGGCTCTTTTTTAGTGACTTGAAACTTTCATGTCTGCTGCTAAACACCCGCTAGGGTCAGTTACCTACACTACTACTTGTTGGCGTGCTCTCATAAATTTATGCATAGGTTAGCGTACATCAAAGCATTATTATGCATGCTAAATCGTCTAATTTGAATTATTTAGGTTACAGCTACCAGAAAGCGAGACTGTACAGGTCAATACAGCACAGTAATCAACACTGGTCTCAGCAACTCCGCAGATAATGTGAGTTTTAGCATAGTTGTTATTGTTTCAGTATGGCTTATAGCTACCTATGTCAAACGTTGGTTTTATATTCATGCCTCTATTCTTATGAATAACAAAGCAACAATTATGTTGTTGGTAAAAGAAGAAAAGGTGAACTTTATTTGTTGAAGTTGCTGCTATTTCCTGTATATACTGTGTTGGTACACAGTCCAGCTGTCATGTTTCCATAGTAAAACCAAATAAGGAACATCCACCCTGAGTGTGTTATCCAGCTTCCCACATGTGCTCTTTCCTTACATCTGTTTCCTTTTGCTGTGCTCAAAACACATATCTAATCACTTTTACACTATAAAACACTCTTCTTCATTAGCACTTCTGTCTAAATGAGCTGGTGAGAGGAGAGAAGTCCAAGAGACCTTCATAGGGATGCGTTCTCTCTCCCAGCTATCTTTAAGCTCATGTCATAATTGTGTGTAGCACAAGAATAACGTAATATTATAATTATATAACCATAATAACCCATGGGGGGCTCAGAACCTAAGCAAATGAATTCGAGGAAAGTTATACTGTAGCTAAAATAAGGTTTGCTTGTGATAGAATAATGAAATAAAACCTTTTTATACTCTCACTATAGTTCATTGGAACATATGCTGAGATTGAGCTCGTCACCACCAGCTCAGCCCTCCCACCACCACCAATGACAGGGGAGACTGTCCAGTACTCTAGACCCAGAGAAAAGCAGCCATGTTGTCAGACACCACAGGAGCCGGTTCAAGGCGAGGTCGTCTCTAACGATGGAAGATCACAGGGTCAAGGGGAGCAGGAGGGGAACAATGAGGAGCCCACTCATCTGCACCCCCTTGGTCAGCAACAAACAGTTTCTGTTTGAGTGAAGACATTATGATTCCTTCTCTATGCTCACAATTACAGTAGGCAGAATATTGTACTGGCATATAATTGCACAGAAAGCTTTTATATTAAACAGTGTCCCAAGTTTCCCCTTAATCATCTAAAACATCTCAACTATTCAGAAACAAGGTACATTTTAGCCAACACAGAATTTAGCAAAGTTTTATAGGCAACTTTGGGTTAACAAATTTGGGACAGTGTAATACCATAATATCCACACCACAGGGATGACCAATTTGTGAAACGTGAAAAAATTGTGGTGACAAATTTGGGCCATAATAATAATTAAATTGTAGTATCGTAGTAAAAAGTACCTGTCAACTGAAGGTTCACATAATTATTTGTCCTCCAGTTGTTCGAATGTTTAGCATAAATCTTTTCAAATGCAAAATCACATGAAAGGGCTGATTATTCAGAATATTGGAAACAGAGTTTTTAATTGAAACACTGTTATTATCGACATTGACTGCTGAGCTTTACATTAGTAAATAAAACAGCACTGAATAGCCATATTATAATTTTATTCACTATCAGACAGTTTCACACATAATTATTTGTTCCATCACAGTTGATTCGACATGTTTAAGCATAAACCTTTTCAAATGCAACATCACATGAAAGGGCTGATTATTCAGAATATTGGAAAGCGAAGTTTTTATAAAATGAACACTGTTAATATCGACATTGGACTGGACTGAGCTTTAGCATTAGGAAGAAAGAAAAAGGAAGAGCAAAAGGGTAAGAAAAAGATACAAAGGGACCGGCAAAGAAAGAGAGAAGAGAAGAAGTTAAAAGGGAGGAGTAAGCAAGAAGAAGAAGGGAGGGTAAAAGAGAGAAGAAAAAGGGAAGAACAGAAAGGCAAGGAGTTACAGAAAGAGTATAGAAGAAAGAAAAAGAAGGGTTAAAAGAAGGAGGAAAAGAAAGAAAGGAAGAGACGGAGGAGTAAAAAGAGAGGAAAAGTAATGAGATAAAGAGAAGAAAAAGTAAAGAGAAGAGGGAAGAAAAGGAGGACAAAAGGTTAAAAAATAAAAAGCACTGTGAATAGCCATATTATAATTTTTATTCACTTATCAGACAAGGGTATCAGTGTTCACTTAATCCTGCTCCAACTGAGGACTGTACAGTCGTGTTGGCGTGCTCTGGGTGAGGCTGCTGGACTGGAGAGGGGACTATGGACATGGTGGGTGTGACCTTACCATGTATACAAACGAACAGAGCACCACTACATCAGTTGGTAGAGCGCTCGCGCTAGAAATGCAGTGCGTAACTTTCAAATCTCACACCAAGAGCAGTTCCAGAAAGAGCTATCCTGGGTGTAATTGACTTGTCTGTTTTTACTTGCTTGGCCTTTCTAATAAAAAAAGATAGAGTCGTTGATGAAGACACAGTGTCAATTACAAGCTGGAATGTAAGCTAAGTTAGAGAAAAGAAATAAGAAAAATAAATGAGAAAAAGAAAAATAAGAAAAAGAAAAAAAAGTGGAATGTAGCTAAGTTTGAAAAAAAATAAAGGATTTGAAAAGAGAGAGATAATGAAAAGAATAAGAGAGACAAAAGATGAAAGAAAATAAAATGATTAAAAGGAAGAAGATGAGGAATAATGAAATAGTATGATTCATGAATTTTAACGATAGAATTAGATAAAAAGGAATTGTGAAACAAATGGTACTAACAAAAGAAAAGAAGAAATTAGTAGAAAAGGAGAAAGCAATGAAATCTGTATTGCAGAATTATGTGGAGTTGGTTGATGACAGTGGAGCCAAGAGACTGAGCAGAAGTGATGTTAGTTGGTATGAAAGAGAAAGGAGTGGCGTGAGGTATGGTACAGATGTGTCCGTCATTTCTGCTGAGCAGAATTGGATATCTCAAAACCAAGACTATCCGAGGAACGCCATTAAGCTTAACATGCTTAAACAATCACCAAACAAAGAGGGATTAGGGAGGTTTATCGTAAAAACATATGGTAAAGAACTGAATTAATCCGCAAAACTGCAACTGTTTTTTTTCTACTGAAGAAATAGTGGAGAAATGTGTTTCACAAGACGCAAAGGTATGTTTATAGAATACTCAGGGGTGAGCCTTGTTTACAAACTACAACCAAATCACCAGTACAAAAAAAAGAAATAACAACAAGGATACATTTCTTATTCACAAAAACATAAGTAGACTGATGTAATAAGTACTGAGACCAAGAATAATGTCTGTGTAAATAAAAAGTGTAACAGACAAGAAAAATGGTACACAATAGTTTGTTTTTTAAAAGGCCACAGCCTCCACATTAATAATAAAAAAAGTATTACTCCTCGCCACGACAAACTCAAGATATTGCTCTATCTTCACTGTGATTAGCACTGCAGAGTGCAAGCGTGTCTGATTTAAATTTCAGTAATAACTGTGGCTTTGACTCAATTGACTGTTTTGGGGTTAGTCAACCAGAAACTTTCGATGTGTGTTTGGCAAACGAACATAGCTAGCAGCATGATCTTTGGACTGCAGATAAGTACCACACACCGCAACATTTGGACGCTTCACCACTTCGCTTGCCAAGCATTCCTCTACTAATCTAGATGTTCTTTGTTTATTGCAGGGGCTCTCCCAGTCAAAGATGATCCAGAGGTGGAGCTCCCAATCTCAGACAAGACTCCTGCCCCAGTTCTGCCCCACGCAGAGCCACATCGGGTGATAACGAAGGGACTCCAGCAATCCCCCCACACAGGCCCTTGATCTGTGATAATGAAGGAGCCCCAGCCGTCCCTCCACACAGGTTTTAATTAGAGATAATGAGGGTGCCCCTGCCATTTCCTCCCATAGCCACAGACTTGGAGTTGCCTATAACGCTGCAGCTATTTCTCTAGAGAGGACCGAGAGTGATTGTGATGAAGGGACTCCCCCACCTCCTCCACTTCCTCCTCCCTTAGCCCCTGAGGATATTGATTTTTGATTACTACTGAAATAGATTTACTTTAATCATTAGTTTAAGTCATACAAGGATCAATAAGACTGCAGCATTAATTGTTCATTAATTTTTTGTTTTATCTTTGTGCAATACGTGTTTATGAGATTTTCTAAGCTGCAAAAAAGCTTCTGCATTAAGAACCAGCATGTCTACCACATCTATGGTTTGAACGATAAAAATCATTATTAAACTGGTATATATCTGTTTCTCAACTCAAGGACACACTCTTCCACCAGTGACACCATTCCTTGCCCCTCCCCCCATTCAATTAACTGCTGACAATAAACACTCCGTTATTCAAGTGAGGGTAAAAAGAAAATGAACGTCACCTATATTCTTATGTAAAACAAAGCAACAAAATGTCGTTGGTAAAGAAGAAAAGGTGAACTTTATTTGTATTAGCTACCTCATTGAACTTGCTGCTATTTTCCTGTATATACTGTGTTGGCGTACAGTCCTGCTGTCATGTTTCCATAGTAAAACCAAATAAGGAATATCCACCCTCAGTGTGTTTTCAACCTTCCCACATAGGCTCTTTCAGTGTTTACTTCCTTACATCTGTTTCCTTTTACTGTAGCTACTCGAAACACATATTATCTAGTCACTTGTACACTATAACACACTCTTCTTCATTAGCACTTCTGTCTAAATTATTATATATAATTATAGCTAGCTGGTGAGAGGAGAGAAGTTCCAGATTCATAGGGATGTGTTCTCTCTCCCAACTATCTTTATGCACATGTCATAATTATGTGTAGCACAAGAATAACGTAATATAGCTACCATAATAATCCATGGGGGCTCAGAGCTAGGAAAGTTTTTCATATTGTATATACCTATAATGTTTTCTTGTCATAGAATAATCAAATCAAACCTTTTTACACTAGTTCGTTGGAACATAATGCTGAGATTGAGCTCCTCACCACCAGCTCAGCTCTCTCACCACCACCAGTGACAGGGGAGACGGTCCAGTACTCCAGAGCCAGTGGAAAAGCAGCCATGTCGTCAAACACCACAGGAGCCGGTTCGAGGCAAGGTTTTTTTCTAACGATGGAAGATCACAGGGTCAAGGGGAGCAGGAGGGGAACAATGAGGAGCCCACTTACCTTCATCCCCTTGGTCAGCAACAAACGATTTCTGTTTGAATGAAGACATTCTTTCTCTAAATGTTTAGATTCTCAGTTCCTAATGCTCACAATTGCAATAGGCAGAATTTTCGGTCAGTTCTTCTAAGTTTTGAGTCACGAAATCTGCTGGTCAGCATTTTCATTGTTCTTAGCTCATAACCCATGTTCATAACCTTTTTTTCTTAATATAGGTTACACTATGCCCACTAGACGGTTTAGTGGACATACACTACGAGTGCGCAGCACAAGTAGTGTAGGCACTAAACCATCGAGTGGGTGTAGTGTAACCAATTTGTACCACAGGAATTCGCACTAAGACAACTTATTAGTTGCATGCCATGGTGTATGAGAGCTCATACACCACATGTGAGTGTATGGCTGAGTCAGCACACCATACACCATGGCATGCAACTAATAAGTTGTCTTAGTGCGCTTACAATCCAGCTCATTGTGAATTTTCTTTCGAGGTTCCACGCGACGAATTTTCCCCATGACTTCACGAGACAGCCTCCACGTGACACTCCGTGTCTGTCTTGTCCGCACTGCTGCTACTATTGTGCTGGAGTCGCCACGGTCAAAAGTAAGTCTTGCTATTACGATTACGAATATATATAAATCACGTATAATTTACTCCAAGGCTTGGGTTTCTGGAGTTGGGGCCTCAAGTTAATTATGATTCAAGGCAAGTTGTCTGGATTACCCTCATTGCCTATTTTAATAGGGGTGCCTGACAACTCTCCTTCCTGCATCCCTTGGCCTCTAGCTAACACTTCTCTGCTGACAGTCGTGGCTGATAAAAAGAACCTCACCCTGTTTCTTCAATCGCAAGGCCCTCCACTGTGCTCTACCACCGCTCTGCTGTCGTCACTGCCACCCGGGCTTCGCCTTATCGCTTGAAAAGGAGGGCAGTAGATATTATGTGCAGAATCTCGAGAATATAAAGGCTACAGGTAGATCCCTTTGTCAGTCAGACCCTGGTAAGTGGCTAGGACCTCCTATCATGCTGACCCTGGTAAGAAAAAGGCAGCTGTTGCCCAGTTGAAGGAAAATATTGCTGATATGGCTGCACTATAGATGTAACACAGACAGTGGGAAGGATACCCAGCCATTATAAGATTATCTGGGAGTTGTTTGGCAGGTGGGGCTCTGAAGTGTTTTCCCTTATCACCACTGCTGACTTGTACATTCCTTCACCCTTATCCCACTTCCAACCTAGCCTTTGTTACAGTAACTATTGTAAGCCTACTCCTTACATTGTCTGTCTACTCCTCTGTATTATGGTTTGATGGTGCTATATGTTCAAATGGGTTGGACTGCAACTGCACTCTCAAGCTACAACCTGAACCCTACAAACTTCTGGCTTCTACTGCCCAGTCGCTACTAGCTATATACCCCTGGCCTCCACCTTTCACTTCAGCTGGAATAGACCTCTCCTAAAGAAAAAAACTTTCATTCACAATTCACAACAAAGCATATTGTATAATGAATGTTGGTTTAGTTTTGTACTTGCGCATGTGCCCGCTAGTCTCTCATGCAAGAATTGCGCAAAATTGCAAACTACGTCACGACCATCCCCCCTTCCCCCACAATGCACTGTGAGTGTGTGTGTGATCAAATCTTCAAGTCACAAATATGCAGTGCATAAATTTCCACCCACGCGTGTGTGAACCCTAATGCGTGCAGCCCCTCGCTTGTCGCTCTGCAACGCGAAAAGGGTGGGGCTGAGCATGTGCCAAAAAAGTAAGTGGAACAAGTGGAAAAATCATTTCTTCAAAATGAAGGGGGATGTAGGGATGGTGTAAATTATGAAAAAGGATACCAACAAGAAAGATGCTTCGGCTGAAAACAAAAATCATACATCCATCCCTGCAAACTGCAGAGGAGTAGACAAACAAAGTCTGAAAATTCGAAACTGAACTTTTTTTTACAAGAGAAAACGCTATTATCAAGATTGACTGTTGACATTTACATTAGCAAGTAATTTTTATTCACAATCAGACAAGTATATCAGTGTTCACTTAATCCTGCTCCAACTGAGGACTGTACAGTCATGTTGGCGTGCTCTGGGTGATGCTGCTGGACTGGAGAGGGAGACTATGGACATGGTGGGTGTGACCTTATAATGTAGAATGCAGTGATGTGAGTTCGAATCCTACGTGGTGCAGCTCTCCTTTTTCTTTAGAAAAAAGAGCTGTCTTGGGAATTGTTGACTTGTTTGCTGTGCCTTGCCTTTCTACCTCGTTGATGACTAGGCTTTGGTAATTATGTTGGCATATTATTTTAGGCATGCATAA
The DNA here is from genome assembly GCA_030341885.1 of Geodia barretti. Classification (NCBI taxonomy): domain Eukaryota; kingdom Metazoa; phylum Porifera; class Demospongiae; order Tetractinellida; family Geodiidae; genus Geodia; species Geodia barretti. The sequence continues at coordinate 13,241 of CASHTH010004251.1, forward strand.
GTATTTAGGAATAGCTAATGCTAGCATTATAGGCATCTTCTACTGGCATAATTTCGAACAATTTAGGGCATTATCCTGCACCACCAAATGGTGTGGTGGGCGTACTCCAATCAGCGCGCTGGCAACGCTGTCGCACGCGCGCCGCCGCCGGCAAGCTCGCGTGTGTTGACCTCCTATACTATACACCACATGGCATGCAAAAATGCGCGTGTGAATGTAGTACACAACCGGCGGGCACGAGTTTTGTGACTGATGATGACGAGGCTGGATCAGACGCAACTGCTAGCAAAAAAAGGAGATAGAATTTTACGTAAAAAACTTGAGCATAATTTGCCAAAGCCTATTGATGACACATTTTCATTGCAGTGAATGTAATATAGCCACTTGTGAAATGATATAGGAATCATTCCCTAAGAAAAATAATGTTGTGCAGATTGACGTGGAGTTGGGTGAGTGACAGTGCCAAGCTGGCAGAGTTGGTGTTTTGGTGGTATGAGAGAAAGGAGTGTGTGAGGTGGTCAGATGTGTCCTCTCTCTGTGAGCAGATTGGTTTCAACCAGCTATCCGAGGCATTAGCACTGCTTACATCACTGGTGAGTTTATCGTAGTATCGTAAATGGATTTCCGCAAGAAGCATTTTTCTGAAATGGTGAGAATGATTGTGTTTCCGTGCAAAGTTGTTTATCCAGGGGTGGCCTTGTTTACGCTACCTCACCAGTACATATACAAGTGGAAAAATCATTTCTTCAAAATGAAAGGGGGATATAGGGATGGCTTGAAGCACCAAAAAGGAAGAAACAAGGGGTCATTACACAGCAAAGTTGCACAAAGCTACATGACACCATCCCTATATCTTTGTGTTATTGTTCACAACCAATCTCGCCCTGCTGACATTTTCCTCCCTAATTGGGAAAGAGCCGCGCTTGCCGTCTCCGTCATTTCCACTCTGCAACAGTTTACCTTGAAGTAAAGTTTAATATGAGACAAAGATATAGGGATGGTGTCATGTAGCTTTGTGCATCTTTGCTGTGTAATGACCCCTTGTTTCTTCCTTTTTGGTGCTTCAAGCCATCCCTATATCCCCCTTTCATTTTGAAGAAATGATTTTTCCACTTGTTTCCACTATTTTTCACGCCTTATGACAACACTGCATTTTCAGTCACTCTGATGTTCATGGGTGTTGTAGAGATAACTGTTGAAAGCAGAAGCTAATGGGCTGCTCCTACCTGAAGCAGGGTGTATGTGTAGTGTCTCCAACAAGGATGCAATTAGATTGTGGCACATATGGTGGGGTGGTTTCATAGGCAGGCTTCAGTAATCAGACTACAATGATAGCTATAACCTGGGGGACAAAGAATGAAGGCGCCTGGCAAGGCACGCGTAACACGCGCAGATTGCCAAGTTGCTCCTCGTGCAAATCAACAGCAAAACGCAAGCTAGCCACTTACAAATGTGCACACTGACTTACAGAAGGCACCGAAGGATGAGAGTAGTTTTCTCTGAAGGCATCCAGTCCTGGCTTAGTCTCGTTCGTGGACCAGGTTTACGAGACAAAATGCGCGCGCGCCGCATTGGAAACGCCCTCCTCGGCGCATGCGGCTCACTGATGCTGAGTTATCAACAAAATGGCGTTGTTCAGTGACTACCGAGGAAGAGCTCAACGATCTACCGTAGTGACTTGCGGCAAGAAAGAAACGATCGCTTGATATGCATGCACACCTCCGGCAAATTCGGAGACGTTCTGTGAAAAAATCAACGCTTCAAGTGCTTCGGTAAGGAGATAGCGGGTCTGAAGAAGAAGAAGAAGAAGAAGAAGATGAAGAATATGATGATGACACGAAAATCGTGAAATCGCGTATGAGCGAATTCTCGCGTGGACGACTGAAGGTGCGTATGAGGTCTTGGGGGACATGTATAGGTAGATATGGGCCCGTAGACTATTGCTAGTATGTTTTGAAGGCCTAGGGAGTGATTCTCACGGAGATTTTAGTCGTTTTGTACGCGGATCACGTGAGATTTCACCCGTGTCGTCCCTATATAGAGAGTCTACCGACTCTCTGATACTCTTTCCTGCTAGAGTCGTGATGGGACTTTCGCTATACTGTATAGTCTGCCAGTAATGTCTGTGTACAGAACAGAAATATCCAGAGTGTTTTTGGGGCCCACCTAAGCATGCATGCACTACATAGTTACCCAAAAGTTTCAGTAATAACTGTGACTTTGACTCAATTGACTGTTTTCGGTTAATGAACTAGAAACTTTCGATGTGGTGTTTGGCAAACGAACATAGCAGCATGATCTTTGGACCACAGATAATATAAGTACCAGTAAAGAAATGCAGTCTTTAGAAAGTAGCCACTGACCATACTACCATAAAACTAGGTTCCAATGCACAATCTAAAACAGCATGAATGTTGCACTTGGCCTTCCTTGTCATTTTAATGAAGTAACAGGCACTGTATACAACGTGCAAAACATGTGTGACAATGTTGACGCTTCATCACTTCACTTGCCAATAATCTGTTGCATTCCTCTTGTAATAAATTTATTGCAGGGGCTCTCCCAGTCAAAGATGATCCAGAGGTGGAGCTCCCAATCTCAGACAACACTCCTGCCCCAGTTTGCCCCCACGCAGAGCCACATCGGGTGATAACGAAGGGGCTCCACCCATCCCCCACACAGGTCCTTGATCTGTGGTATGAAGGAGCTCCAGCCATCCCTCCACACAGGTTCTAATAAGAGATAATGAGGGTGCCCCTGCCATTTCCTCCCATAGCCACAGACATGGAGTTGCTTATAACGAGGAAGCTGCAATTTTTTTTCTCTACAGAGGACCGAGATTGATTGTGATGAAGGGACTCCCCCACCTCCACTTCCTCCTCCCTAAGCCCCTGAGGATATTGATTATTGATGACGATGGTCATACGTTTACATAGAGTCGTTAGTCATACGAGGATCTGTAAGACTACAGCATTTGTTGTGTTTATCTTTGACTGTATTAGTCTGATATTCTCAGCTGCCTATGACAATATAAAGTTTACCAGCATGTGTACCACATCAATGGTTTGAACCATTATTAAACTGGTGTCTGTCTCAACTCAAACGCACATAATTAGCTCACCTCTTCTACCCTTGCATTTCACCAGACACAATCTGATATTACATGGGTGAGATTGTTGAACACTGATGGGATTATCGCCATAATATTTTTCTTAGCTCCAAAACGTCTATAATGAAATATCTTCCCACAACTCACTATATTATACTCAACACAAAGGATGCATTGCTGACTCAAGTAACTGGAAATGCTCAAACCTATCCTCAAACTTCCTCAGCAGGTCAACTAAGAACAGCTAATGTACAGTGGATACTCACACACCACACCAACACAGACTCCTTCACCCCTTCCCTCCCTCCAGACTCTCATCATTGAGTCCTTGCGTCCCTGACCTGAACCTGAACGTAATCTTGGCCCAGCATCAATAGCGCCATACCCAAACACGCTCTGTATGTGTGCTCTGCTCAGTGAGGGTGTAAAGAAACCAATGTCAATTAACTGAAAATCTTTCTGCACATGCAAGCGTGCCGAAAGCATGCTCCCTGTGCATTAATCCTTTGGACGCCATTTAGCGTGGCTCAGCAAAAAAAAAGAAAAAAACCTAGGTGAGTCACCCCAGGAGTGACGTTGGGATTTGCGTATGTATATAGGTTTCGATGAGGAGCTCCACTGCAACTCTTTCCGCCATTAGCATGGCTCAGAAGCTCCCATCTCGTGTGCATGCTCATACAATAGTAGGCGGGGTGAAGTGAACGATAATAGTAGTCCGTACAATGCATTATGACAGAGTGAAAAATTAAAAGTTATTACAGAAGGAAGAATTGCGAAAAGTGTAGGAAGAATTTCAGGAAGAAATAGAGGAAATATTTCTGCTCTACGTGCAGGAAAAATCCTTGTATTCTTCCTGTACATGAGGAAATGTCCTACATTTTTGCTTGAAATTTCTGTACATTTCCGCCACATTCCCCAAACATTATGATATTATGGTTTCTTATTAGAGAGTGTTTAGCAACGCACATCAGAGCTCATGTTGCTGAATCAATGTTAGCTGGTTAGCTGGTATGTCCTACATTTAAGGTGACTGGAGTTGGGCTATCTGGTGTGCCACATAGGCGCCAGAGCCGTAGCCAGAGTGGGTGTAGCCATAGTCACTGCTGTTCATACTCTCTCCTGCAAAATACAGACTGTCATTGACTGGCTTTAGAAGGTCGAAGACAGCTTCCGGGACTCCTGTGCGGTAGGCCGTAAAGGCACAGCGGAACAAGGGATCACTGCTCCATTTCGATACGAGAGAGCCCTGTATGGATCCGGTATGTCTGGCCCAAATATCTTCCTGAGAATAGTCATGACTTCACACATGGTCTCTTTTTCACTCCGTTTTGAGACTCTCAGGTCCAGATTCTCAGCAACGTCAACAGTGATGACATTTGGGGTTAGTTTGTCTAGAATGTAATAGGCCTCGTTAGAGACGTATCCCAGGACCTGCTGGTCTTCCTCGGTGACATTCCAAAAAGAAGAGTTGAAGAGGAGATGAACCTTGCCGTAGTAGACTGGGGTGGCATTCCTGATGGCATATTGTTTCCAGTCGGGCAGCGGTGGTTTAAAACAAACAGAGTTCTCCTCTTCGTTAACTGCTGCATGGAGGGCTCCTATACTAAAGGTCACAATGCCATACCTCCCACAGTATCGTGACGATCCATTCACAGTTGCGCACACACAGTCCTCTGCCGTGTGTACTGCAGTCACAACAGAGTTGAGTTTCACACGATCTTTCTTGAAGTTTCTCGCAAGGCACTCTGTCACGAAGGAGTACCCCTTCCTATCAGTCACAAGGTAGTCCACAGCCGTAGCATTCGGCTCTGGACCCAAGAAGGCATAGTAGGTGTATGGAGGGAAGTAAAAGAGCAAGGATGCTTCATCTGGTGTGATGGCACTGTCAAAGTCACACTTGTCCCACTCAGTAAAGTTGTCCAGATGGAGTGAGTGGGGTCCATCCCTCCTTCATGAAGCCCTCCCTGAGGGAAATGTCACCAGCCAAGATCATCGCCAACTGGCAAGCTTTCTTGTACGCCTCATCAAACACCGCCTTTCTCTTCAAGTACGTACCATTCTCGTCCCAAATGTCGTACTCACCACCAGAGCTATTGTAGACCCGAGTGAAGTCAAAGGGAGTGACACTGCCATCTGGACCATCTTCGTCACAGGCTGTCCACTCTCTCCAGATGGGGTGGTGCTCCTTGTCCCTCATGTCCAGTCCGTGGATCCAGTTAGCCCCAAGCTCCAGGCCCGCGCCATCGTCCGTCCTGATTCGACCTCCTGTCCTGTCCCGTCCCCTGCCTCCAGGACCAGAAAGTCTGTGACACCGTTCACCTCCAGTGTCCTAGCTTCGGTGACCCCAGTGATCCCTGCTCCCAAGTATCAGGACGTCCACCTCGGGAGACCCTGCCGTCCACGTTCAGACTGCACGACGCAGACAACACAGCACGGCTAGCAGCTCCACAGACCAGCAGCAATAACCCCAGCACATGCATTACTCAGTTGCGTTGTGAGACTTGTTAGGCTGCAAAAGCGAAACCAACGCAAGAGTGAAACAGGATTGGAATGCGCAATTAAGGCCGCACGGCCATCCGGTATCGGAACGTGTAACCGCATGCGGAAGTTCCTTATCCTGGGACTAAAGGAGGAAGAAACGTCTCTCAGACCATCCTCACACTTGTACTTTAGCAGCAAGTCGAAGGCATTATGTGTAGAGCCTCGTTTCGCATTTGCGTTAGGTGCGTTGGTTAACGCATAAGCGAAACGGATGTCAATCTAAGCAAGGTTATAGCTAGGTAGGTACTTTTTATTACCATTATTGTTGTAATTTGAATCTTAGTTTCTTGCAGAGTGAAGGAAAAGTTCTGGAGGTTGTGGCAAACGACACTGGTCCTATCACAAATGAGAGAAGCATTGAACAGGTAGAGGAGAACATTCCACATTCACCTTCTAAGGAGGAGGCAAGCAGTTTTGTAGTTAGTAAGGAAGAGATAAGTCCTGCAGCTAAAAAGGAAGATAATCATAATTATTGTGATTGATGATTCTCAATCAGGCGAAAGTGAGTGGCCAACGTCATGGATTCCATCTCTTCCAATGCATGGCTATCGGACTCCATAATAAATGCTGCACAGTTGCTATTAAAAAGGGGAAATGCACTGGTTGGAAGTTTACAAAATGTCAACTTTGGGCTCACAAATTCATTTGAACTGGAAACAGGGGAATTCATACAAATAATCCACACTGGGGAGGGCCACTGGCATGTGGTATCGACAATTGGAACTCAACATCCTGATGTCAATGTGTTTGACAGTATGTACTGTCATTGCCCTGAACATAGCAAGGTACAAATATCAAACTTGCTAATGACAAAGAAAAACACAATTCGACTTCACTACAACAGTGTTCAAATGCAGTCAGGCCAGGCAGACTGTGGCCTTCTTGCCATTGTATTTGTGACTGCACTTTTTAACGGCTTACATCCTGGGGCGGATAATTTCGATCAGAGTTTGATGCGATCACACTTACTCAATTCTTTTGAGAGGGGGAAATGGAAATTTTTCCAATTATAAAAGAGAGGCGGGTTAAGAAGAAAGATTAAAAGAATAGAAGAATTCAATGTATACTGCAGTTGTAGAAGGCCGCTAACACGTGGAGCTCAATTCATCCAGTGTGGGGCATGCCGGGAATGGTATCACATCGATTCTTGTGTAAAGATTGACAAAGGTTTTATAAATACCAAGAAGAAGTGGTTATGTTACCTCTGTAAGTGCTGAAAGGCAAACAAGCTTTCTTCATGCGTACCATTTTGTCTCTTTCACCATGTAACCTTCTTCAAAACATACCCATGCCTTACTCCAGTGACAATACTCATGAGTGTCATTATTATTGTACCATTCCACATAATTATTATAACTTCTATCAAAATAATCTTCTAACCATGTCTTCATTATCCGTCGCTTTTCTCTCTGAGCAGCAGCTCTAAAGAGACTCATTAGAGACTTCCCTGGCTGTTCCCTTCCCAATTTTGTCTACTGTCTCCTTTGTCTCCTTAGTCTCTTTGTTACACAAGATGAAGTGTATAGCAGATTCTATACTGTACGTCTAATATCTTGTCAGCAACGGTGTAGCACAGGAGAGCGCAAAATACTAGAGCGCGCTCCACTTTTTAGGCGTGTCGTTTCGCTCTTGCGTTGGTTTCGCTTTTGCAGCCTAACACCCCCTTCATTTTGAAGAAATGATTTTTCCATGTATGTTTGTGATGGTTAGTCGGTCTGGTCTGTCTCAGCCGAGGTCCTGTAAGAGACAGCAAAACCCCTTGATGACAAATTTCGTGAATATTAATTAATAAACAGTTTGGGGACAGGGCTAGTCAGAGGGGATACAGTACACTGTTTAGAACACAGCTACACACCTTGAACGGTTGGCTTGTATGCATGGCACAATTGCCCAACAGTGCATGCGTTCAGCTCTGCTCGCTACTATTAAACACACCATATTCTTTCTTTGGCATTTTCATTTTTCCCTTGTGTACATCATCACCGGAATCGGAGTCCACTAAAAGGATAGCCTATTTCATTTACAGATGTGCATGTATTAAGCAAACATACGTGAGGAAAGTAGTGCCTTGGCCCTTCCTCTCGCAGCAGTCATGCGGGCCATTTTATCACACTCTGCTGTCCGTGGCTTTTTGGCAGGAGATGGTTCTACATCCGTTGTGCTGTCGACAGTCTCAATAGTCTCCACTTCATTCAGTATCTCTTCACTAGTTATATCCATTTTAACTAGGCGGTCACAGTCCCTCAATAGAGCCTGCCGGTCATCTGTGCATGGTAGTCATTATGTTAACAGTGCGCGTTAAATCGGCTATACACAAAAAAACACGTGTAGTAGAAGATAGCCAGGGAAAACGAAACACAAACTCACCCGAAACCTTTAACACTTGCGCCTCATAAACTTTCTTTAGCCACTTGAAATCTCCGTAAACTCCTGGGTAAACTTTTTGCCCAGTCTTCGCAGCTGTAACGGGGAGTACGCTGACAGTCTCATCTTCGATCCATCGCAGGAGGCAAAACGTTTTCTTCTCTGTCGACTTCTTCTCTTTTCCACGCTGAGGAGGAAAATCTACAGTTCTTGTCCGAAAATGACTCCATCCACGAGCTACCTGTCAATGAACTAAGCACTGCCTCACGTTCACAAACTGTGTTGTTTCAGAACTGTCCACTGACGGTTACCAGTAGTCTCCTCCTAATAAAAAAATATCAAATGAGGCATAACCTTACACAGGAAGCACTGTCTGATCTTTTGCAGCTGATGAGGCTACATTTTCCCACTCCTAATCTTCTACCCAGATCGCTTTATTTGTTCAATAAGCAGTTGCCTCTTCTGAGAGATCCGTTGGAGTTTAATTATTTCTGTAGTAGGTGCTTGCAAGAAGTTTCTAGCAAGGATGAATCAATATGTACAAACTCCTCTTGTGGGTGTTCCTTATCTGGACCTGGAGCTATTTCATCATTTATTGAAGTTCCCTTGGAACCTCAGCTATCGACCCTTTTACAAAGTATGATCATTAGCATAGTGTTAACCTTACAGAATATCCTTTGCACACAGGAAAAGGCATATTTTCCACAATTGAAAATTACCGACGGATAAAGAAGGATGGTTTTATCAGTGATATCAGCGATGGATCTTTGTATCAGGAACTGGTAACAAGCGGTTTTCTTTCAGTCCACTCCAACGTATCTTTACAATTCAATACTGATGGAGTCCCTGTTTTCAGATCTTCTTCATTTTCCTTCTGGCCCCTACATATCATCATCAATGAGATGCCACCAAGAATGAGGTTCCACATTAACACAATAATTTTAATGCTTTACAACTTTACCTCCATACATGCAGGATTCGAAAGGAGAATAGGCTCTTTGCTGGCATATGGTATGGCAGCTCAAAACCAGATATGTCACTGTTTTTGAAGCCTTTAGCTGAAACACTGACAAAGCTGTACAAAGACGGTGTGTTGCATCTTGCACTTCCAGGACACACATCTTTGTACAATGCATTCTGCAGGAGTAACCATTACTGTTCCCGGAGGAGAAGTCATTTCACGTGCCGTGCTCATTTGCTGCACTTGTGATATGCCAGCAAAAGCACAGGTGCTAAATGTGGTGCAATACAATGGTTTTTATGGATGTCCATGCTGCTTACAAAAAGGTTGGCACCAAGCACTGGACTGTTTTTTGTTACTGCTTGTTATTGTGTCAGGTGAAACAGTGAGGACAGGAAGTCGTGGAAGAGTTCATTCTTTCCCTTACTTATCCAAAGACCCGGTTGGCCCAACTCGGACAGATGAAGAAACCCGTGAACATGCAAAACAGGCCCATTTGGAAGGTTCTCCGGTATGTATTGAACACACATGGTGTTTTTTATGGCACATGACACATGATGGCCAGTCATATATGCTTTTTAGGTGTTTGGAGTCAAGGGACCATCTCAGCTCTCTGTTGTTCCCAAGTTTGATCTTGTTCGCGGAGTAGCCATGGATTATATGCACTGTGTCCTTCTGGGTGTTACTCGTCTGCTACTTCGTCTTTGGTTTGGTTCTAGTCACCATCGTGAGCCGTGGTACATTGGAAGACGCATTGCAGAGGTTGATGCGAGGTTATGTGCCATTCGGCCTCCAGACGAAATTCCCAGGACTCCAAGGTCAATTCAAAAAACAGTGAAATACTGGAAAGGTAATTAATCTACATTATGTCTAGAATTATTGAACATATCCTTTTGCAGCTCATGAGCTTGAAGCTTGGCTGCTTCATTATAGCCCTGCCGTTCTGCATAAGATTCTCCCCGAAGATTACTATCAGCATCACTTGCTATTGGTGGAAGGCATATATTTGTTGCTGAAAAATGAAGTAAGGGAGGCTGATATCAAACAGAGTTCCCGAATCCTCAATCACTACTGCATCCTCTTCACTGCATATTACAGTCAGTTTTTTTTTGGTTACATGTGACATATCTAGTAATTTTAATGCAGATGACCGGTACATGACAGCCACGGTGCATTCTCTTATGCATCTTCCTGATTCTGTTTGTAATCTTGGACCTCTATGGTGTCATTCGTGTTTCCCCTTTGAAGCAGCAAATGGAGATTTACTTAAATTATTTCATGGCTCCCAATCGGTTGAGAAACAGGTAATGCTACCGCTGTACAGCTATAGCCGAACTCCTTCAACAAAATATATTGTGGGTGTTTCATTTTTAGATTATTTGTGTCACTCACTTTAGGTCGCAGCTCACTTAAGTGAACTGCAAAAAATGCCTACTTATGCTGAGTCGTCACTTACAGAAGACAGTGCAGAAATGGACTTCTACTTAAGCATGAATCAGTCACGAAGAATGTTAGTGTAACTAGTTGTATAGTGGTCCCTTCTCAAAGTGTTGTTTTCAGGGTGAAGAATGTTGTTTCTGTAGCAGAGGGTGTGAGTGTGTGCGGCAAACCTTGCACAATAACACTTAGTGAGAGTGAAAGGAATCTACTTTCATCTGTTGGGATACAGGTGCATGGACCAGTCCGGTCTTACCCCCAATTATTCCTTAAGGATTGTGGAAAATTACTTACTACTGATTCAAAGAGGACTCTTCGTGACAATTCATGTGTACAGTATACAAAGGAAGGATTGTTTGTTGGCATTCTCCACAAAGTTATTCAGGCAGGAGAGACGCTTGCAATTGTAAAGAAGCTTGAGATAGTGGGAGAAACACTATGTACAGACACCACAACACATGCCAAGATCGGAGACCATTATCTGAAAGTATGCTTAGCCAGGTATGTGGAATAATTATTATACTACAACATTCATGTACAACATCTGATCTACATTGTTATGCAGAAGCAATGCACTGGATCTTGTTCAGATGAATCAGTTTCAAGAGAAATGCTTGTTGATTGACTTGAATGATAGCATGTTTGTCAGTATGTTTCCTCATCATATTATGTGCTTATCATAAATGAAACAATCTCTCACCATGACATACCAGGATGTGGTTCATCCAACAATCATCCCATCTTACTGCAAGAAAGACAATAAGAGACACTAGCACATCTTATAAAAAGTATAGAGGCTGTTAGACATTGGGAGAAACAAGGTTGTATATAGTTGGTCTACATAATTTTAGAAACAACCTTGTTACCAAGTTGTGATGCAACCACAAGCTACTAACAAGGTTGTTAGCAGCAGGCTCTAAATAACTACAAGCTCAGTAAGGGGTTGTAACAAGGTTGTATACCTACAACAAGGTTGTGGGGGGCATGTGACAAGGTTGTCACAATTTGGTAATTTCTGTATGGGGTGCTCTCCTAGACTGCAGAATGTCGTCGGTTCTAATCCCACCTAGGGCAGCTAATTTTTCCTTTGGAAAAAAGCTGTCCTGGCCGTGTAGTTGAATTGTTTGTTGTGGCCTTGCCTTTCTACCTCATATGTGACTCCTATGCATCCTCTACATGATTATATCTAAGATAATTTCTGCACTTTACCTCTCTATTCACAGTTTGTTGATGTGATGTTTCATATGCACTCTGCAGGTTCCCTCATTTCTAGAGAAGCTTCTACTGTACTGGTGGAGAAAAAAAATCATCGCCGTTCCGAATGTACTGGTGGTGCTCTATCATCATAATGAACCGGTGAGTGGTGGTTTGTTTTGTTATTGTTTTTCGACAGCCTCCAACTAACCATGTACCATAACAGTTATTTGGGGGTTGCCCCTGTGATGTAGGTTTTAGCCCCTACTGACCTTGCCCTGTTAGCTCATTGGGGAAAGGAATCGTGCCTCGACTGCAAAGTGAAGTGGCTTTGAATCTCACCCAGGGCAGCTCTTTTTTTTCTCGGAGTTGTCCTGGTGCGTAGGTAAGATGAAGGGTGTGGCTTGTCAGAGCTAGTGCAGTGCGCGTGTGTATGCTAAATTATGCATAAGTGAAATTGGTATGCGTATGTGCATATGCGCATTGCAAAGAGCGCACATGGCACTTGTTTCGAAAGAGAGAGAGAGTGCACAGCACAGGACTGGTCGAGCGCTTTCGGTGAGTTTAGAGGTAGTCTGTACGTGTTTAGCAAACAGGCAAGGAGGCGAAGGCATGCTAATACGCTCTCGTGTGCCCGTATATACCTTGCCTGTATAATGGGATGGCTTTTCGTGTACATTACAATAACTCTGTATACAATATTGTATGTCTCAGTGTGTGTTTATCAGCCAAAGTATGGATCCAGTGTTATTCGATTCATGTTCTAGAGCAAGTCCTAACCCCCTCCACCCCCACCCCTCTATCCCTACCTCTGGTCTAGTCCCCAGACCCCTCCCACTCATCATGTGGAAAAGGGGTCTGCTGTATATTTCTTGGTCCTAGATCTCAAAATCAAGATATCCAATCAGATGGCAGAACGGCCAATCAATGTCATGTGCATCGGTAGTCCGCGCACATTGGTTGTAGGTGGAGCCTCGCATGCATCACGTTACTGTACTGTGCATTGGATACTACCGATATGACGTGTTTAGGACCGAGCTTCGCGTCTAAAGCTACCAGACGCTCCTTCCCCTTGTGGGTGGAGCTACTAGTCTGGCAGGGCCACATCCACGAGCGCTAAGCTCGAGGTTCTGAGTGGATTAGCTTTTACTAGAGCTTGGCTAACTGGTTATATGCAAGTACAATATGACATGAGAACAGGCAATTTGAACATGGAACTGCTCATAATCGTGGAAGGAGAGGGGGAAGATAGGGAGGGAGGGAGGTATGGAGGGAGGGAGGGAGAGGGAGGGAGTAGTCTGGTGGTGGAACCACACCCACGAGCTGCCCACAAAGCGTGAGGGTCTGTTGGCAAGCTTATCGCAATTTGTACCCTGCTGTAGCATTTTTGCAGCCCAATCAGATTGCAGAACGTCACTTCTAAAACGTAAACATAATAACGTTATATCATGAGTACATATCACTTACAGTCAGCATACAATTTTGCATCAGCCTGCCATTGGTAGACAGCAACAAAGTGGTATATAGGTGTCCTACTCTGCACTTTTCCATGTGAGCTGTAACTATGTGCACCTCAATTTTTGTTGCAGGCAAGTGAATAAAATGTTATTTTCCTCTAGGCTCTTTGTGCCAAGAAGGCGGCTCGCAGGAGTCCGGAGAAAAATGTTCTGAGAAAGATTATTGTGAGAGTAAATATGTTTTTGTTAGTAGTTCTGAGGGTGAATCAGGGGAAGGTTGGGAGAGTGAGTCGGAAACAATTGACAATAGCTCACTCTACATTCCCACACCTGACCATCCCATGGGGATAAATTTTTTTATTTATAAGGTTGATGCATGATGGCAATGGCACAGACAATAGCAACTAAATGCTAATATTAAGCCTGCCCAAGACACAAAAGCAACAAGGAAGAAAACAGACAAAGACAAAAAAAACAAAAGAAATAAAAAAGTGCACAAACTAGGATATGCTAAATAGTGAAAGAGATTTCAACCGTTTTTTGAAGGAGAAGCTAGATGGAGCACTGACGACTAGGTCTGGTAAACTGTTCCAAACGCGAGTGCAACTGATGAAGAAAGACGACTGATGAGAGGCAGTCCTGGCAAAGGGAGTGACTAACGGATAGGAGTGATGAAGGCGCCGTCTAGGGTTAGGCTGAGGGGTGAAATAAGTGGGAGGAATGATTGAGTGGCCTTTGAGAATACGAGCACAGATCATGGTCTTCTGCCTCCATCGCCGCTCCTTGAGTGGACATAAACCAAGGGAGTGAATAGGGTGAGTTGAAGAATAAGGGGTAAACCAACGATTGGTGATAATTCTGGCAGCCAGCCTCTGAACAGATTCAAGTTTGTTGACAAGTAAACTAGACTGGGGATCCCAAACAGAGCTACAGTAGTCCAGAGTAGGCAACACAAGGACATGGTAAAGGTGGAGTAGGGTAGGTGGGTTGGCTTGGTTGAAAGTCCTGTGAATGATGCCTAGTTGTTGCCACAAACGTTGGTGATGTGAGTGTTCCACTTGAGGTCACTTGAGACGGTGACTCCAAGGAAACAGATGGAATCAACATTCGGTATAATAGTAGAGTCGACAGCAACAACGACAGCAGGACGCATATTCTTGCGAGAGAAGACAACAACTTTAGACTTGTTCGCATTTAAGCAAAGGCCAGCATTGCTGATCCACTCAGCAACTTTATTAATGTCCGATTGAAGAGCATCGACATCGCAGGAGGAGGTAATAGGTTTGTAAAGAACAATGTCATCAGCGTACATTATCATGGTAGAATCTTGACAAAGGGGAATCTTTGTCAGAGAGTTTACATAGATGGAAAACAGAAGAGGGCCCAAGATGGAACCTTGAGGTACACCAGAAGTGACAGGGTGGACTTCCGAGGTGTAACCATCCAAGGCAACTCGTTGAGATCTGTTTGATAGGTAACTACGGAACCAGTTAAGAAGAGAACCCGATACACCAACATTTGCAAGAGCAGATAGGAGTTGGCAGTGTGGAACTTTATCGAAGGCTTTTGACAAGTCGAAGAATACAGCAGCCACAGAGAGGCCCTTGTCGAGATAACAAGACCAGTCATGGGTGGCGAAGAGTAAAGCCTCCTGGGTGGAGCTACTGGGGCGAAAACCAAATTGGCGAGAAGAAAGAAGGTCATTAGACAATAGGTGGTTTAGGAGTTGGTTATGAACAATCCGTTCAAGAATCTTTGATGGAAGAGAGAGTAAGGAAATTGGCCTGAAGTTCATGACACATCGAGGGTCACCTTTACCTTTGAAGACAGGGGTAATGTTAGAGACCTTCCATTCAGATGGAACCGCACCTGTAGAGAGGGATGCATTGAAGAGCTTGGTTAAAGTAGGGGATGTCGCGTATGCAGTGTGACGAAGCATGTGACTGGAGATACCATCAGGGCCAGAAGCAGTCTTCACCTTCACGGATCTAAGCAGTCTGTAAATCTCGTCAGAGGTACAAGAGATAGTAGACAAACTTGTCTCAGGATGCCGACAGTCTAGGAGAGATGATTTACAGGGACAGTCCTTGCCATGAGACGAGCGAGAAAAACAGGCGGAGAAGTGAGAGATGAGAAGGTTGGTCTTGCTGATAGGAGACACAACAGTGGTGATGCCGTCATTTAATGTAGAAGGAATTCTCTGTCTGTTTGGAGTAAGAGAGTGGTACAGAGACCAAAACTGCTTGGGGGAACGTATGAGTGAGGCCAGGTTTTCAAAGAATTTGCACTTAGATTTCCGTAAGCCAGAGACTGATTTATTGCGGAGCAATCGGAACTTATTCAGGTAGAAATTGGAATTGGTTGATTTGAATTGAGAGAAAGCTGTCACATTTACGAAATAGATTGAGTAACTCAGACGATATCCATGGTAGAGATTTCTTCACTCTGCAGACCTTCGTTGGAATATGTGAGGAGAGAACTCGTAACAGGTGGGACTTCCAGCTAATCCAGGACAAATTAATATCATCAGTGGGGGAAGGAAGAGTAACCAGGATCCTGCAGATTGTCTCCCAATCGGCGCGTGAGTAGTTCCAGATTCGACGGGTGACTTTTATTGCAGGACACTACGCCCAGTTAAGTGATACTTGGATAGATCTGTGGTCAGAGGAAGCGAGTGGTGCACAGGTGGAGCAAGAGAGCATCAAGGATGGATTCGTCAAGTACACATGGTCGATGGTGGTTGAACTAGAACTGGTTATTCTGGTAGGCTCAGTAACCAGCTGTGTAAGGTGAAATGAAGAGAGCATACCAGTTAGGTCCGTCGACACCTGATTCTTGGCCAGCAGGTCAACATTGAAGTCACCAAGAAGGAGGCAAGACTTCAGCTGGGATGGACTTAGAGACAGAAAGGCATCCTCAAGGTCGGTGAAATCAGAAACAGATGACGGAGGGCGGTAATAGAGAGCGAATGTGAGTAAGCCTTGTCTGAATTTCAGTTGGACAATAAGGAGCTCGAGAGAGAGATGCCGACAGATACAGGTAGATGGGATATCATCACTTACATATATTGCGAGGCCACCTCCGCGACGATTTCTGTCTCGACGAATTAGGTGGAAGTTATGGATGAACAAAGCTGAGTCAGGAATGTCCTCGTCTAGCCAAGTCTCACAGAGAGCAATGATAGAAGGTGTAGAAGAGGCAACAGTAGCCCTCTGGGTGATCCATTTTGGGAAGAAGACTCGACAATTGGAGTAATAGACAAGCAAGAGCCAGTAGGAGAGAGCGGCGGGGTATCGAGGATATGGAGCAGCAGGAGAGAA
>CASHTH010004252.1:0-13874 GCA_030341885.1 Geodia barretti
GCCTCGTCGCCGATCTATCCTATCCAGCAAAGAAGCAGGCATTTGTGTCGTAACTGTTTTTGCGTCACATTGCTAATGACTCTTCTGCGTTTTCTGAATGCTGCAAAGAAGCAGGTTTTTATGCGCAGTTTTCCTGTCGACCGCGACCTCGGTTCGCCCGCCGACCGCAACCTCGGTATAAATTATATGCATTTTGAATCCTTTCAAGAAAACCGCTGACTGTGGGGGGGTGGGGGGAGGGGCAGGGTGGCTTGGGAACGTGAACAAACTCCATTTGAGGTGTCCCATGCTCCCTGTGTAGGGGGGGTATGCCTACTTGTATTTGCACCGTCGCTGACAAAAGGGTTTGGGTGGGCACTTGGCTGGCAAGAGGAGAGCCCTCTGTGTGTGGTCAAGGGATGATTGGTGCGTGTATGGACGAGTGTTTGGGGCCTCTACCATCAACTGAGGCTACTGAGAGGCTTTGTTCAGCGGGGACAGGGGCAAGCTAACGACTAAAGCGAGCCTTTTTGGGGAATATTAGACTGAGGGGTTGGGTTGAGGCGTCCGATTTAGGGCAAGGAGTGCCCGCAATAGGGCTAGGGTTTGTCGGGCCCTCCATTTGATGGCACGGGTTTGCGGGTCATTTCAGATGCGGGGATTCGCTTTTACCTGTGCAGCGAGTAAATTACCCCAAAAATCGGGTTTTGTGACGCAAGTTCTGGACTCATTGCCCTCCCCCCTCTCACTCCTCCTCTCACCCCCACTAAGAAAGTGTGACTTGTGTGCGTGTGTACGCATCTTCGTGCATGTACAATGGCTCACACCTCCGTTTCGCTCGACACTCAATACGAACACAGAGGCATTCTTGGCTAAGTGGGACACCCTAGGGAAGCGAGGTAGCGAGACCACAACAAGTCTAGTAGGCTAGTGACCTCATACGTAAACCACAGTTCAATAAGTTGATAGCAAAGGTTAGCAAAGGTGTGGTGCTTGCGTATCTTTTTACAACTACGTATTCATCGATAGTTATGCCAGCAGAGACATAGAGAGAAGCATCACATCCCGAGATTTGTTGCAACATTATGTGCAGCAATTTACCAAACGGTAAATGGGAACGAAAAGCTGAGGGCATATATAAGAGTGAGCGTAGGAACAGTTCAAGGGTCAAAAAATCGGACTGGCCACAGCTACCTACGATTCTGCCTGTAAAAACTGCCACATTTTTGGCATAGTGGAGCGTCTGATAAAACCGCTCTTTGATCTCAGGCGAATTGCCTTCCCAGAGGCTTTGTATCTGCGTAGTAAATTAGCCACACACAGCTCGGGCTGCTCTCCCTCTCCCACAACCTCAAGAATTGGTGGAGTATTGTGTGCATGTGTATGTACCTCCTGTGTGGCCTGTATATGATGACGACGGATGCCCTCAGCTAGACAGTCAGGCTCAGCACGTTACAGCGGACTAATTGGAGAAGTCTGTGAAGTCCTAAGGGTTCCCCACCCCACCTCCCACTCAGAAACAATGCAATGGTTTTGACCTTCAAAGCATGCCAGAGGCACCCTTTCCGCAGAACTATACCAGACTACTCTACTTGACCCACACTCCCTCAACTTTCCTGCTCTCTCGTCCTCCATCTCGCTTTCCCCGACTAGGCCCCCCACAGGCAAACGAGCCTCCATGTTGTCTGGTTGAATTACTCAGCCCCAGACCACACTTGCGCCACACTCTCTACGCTGAGTAGGAGTGCTTGCCGACCTACGTTATCGGTCGCTATCTCTCCCTCCTCCCCCTCAATATACACGAGGTGGCCACCTGATATCGGCATTTCTCCGCACAGTTCAGACTCATCGCCGGGAAAAGTGATACCTCTTTCTGTCCCTTTGTGTCTCACTGGTGTCGTAGGATTCGCGACGTCGAGTGGACCACCTGCTAGTGTTAGCCCCACGCACGCGGCCACAACTAACGGGTGTGTCACAAATCTCCCTGTCACACGATCGCCGTGTTTTTCAAAATCTTTCTCTGTGCCCTTCATTCCAGGCGGTTACTTAATAGCTGTTTGTTTACGGTTGTCAATCTGGGCTGGCGGGGCGCCTGAGCACCGCCGACTGCGGTATCGTTTGTCGTCAGAGGAATTAAATATGTTACGAAACTCCCTTTCTTAGCCAGAATATGTGGGGGGCAGAGCTGTGTGTGCCCTGCTGTATAGCTGCAGCAGAGTGTTCTGTGTAGGTGCCTTGATAACACGATATGTGCATCTGCTACTAGCTTGCAAGGGAGCCTATTGACACAAGAGGTGATTCTGTTTCGTGCAACTGCCGTATTACCCTCGAGGCAGGCCGGTGAAATCTAGAGTTCCGTGTGTGTTGTGTGTTGGTGAAATATTACCAGAGCGTTGTTGGTGGATTGAGTGTGTGGTGTCAGTAGAAGAATATCTATGAGTATTGTGGGTTTCCAGTCACTACCTGTAAGGAGTAAACAGCTTTGGTGTGTTGTAGTACTATCGCTGAACCGTTCTCTCTCTCCCGCCTCCTCTTGTGTTTACTAACAGCTTTAACGTTACGTCAGTGTTCTGATACCATCACTCAACCTTTCTCTCTCTCTTCCTATAAACCAGTGGCAGATCCAGGTGGTTCCCTGGGTTACGCGGAACCCCCCTTTTTGTCGTTTTGCGCGCATGCGTCGCCGGCCTCGTGCGCGCACCCGAGCGCAGTCGAAAACGTTCTGAACAGCGGAACTCCCCCTTTCAAAATCCTAGACCCGCAACTGTAAAGGCTCATTGCTAATCTCCTGTTCTTATCTCTCTCTTTCAGGCTAAGCAAGAAAGCTAGTTTGTATGAAACACTGCTTGTCCTCCTTCCGGTGACATTTGTGGGCTACACTGACTACTCTACTTTGTTAGATTCGTGCTAGGTTTTTTTTCAATGTTCATTGTTAGTTTCTTTACTGTCTCTTTCTTTTTCAAATCTAAAATAGTACATTATGATTGTGTTACGAATGCAACATATTATTGGCAAGCAAACGTGAGTGCAAAATTTCTGCGGTTTTGAAAACCATACGGTATGGACAACGCCATAATTATACAGAGAGAAAAAACGGGAAAATCAAGCAATTTAGATGACTATCGGTTTGTTTGTTGAAGAAAAAGTTAATGACAAAAAAGTACTTTAAACTAAAACCAACTCTCTATTTTTAGAGCGTTCTGCCCATCCACTTTATCAATTTTGGCAGCCTGTTGTCTAGGTCCTCAAGTGGAAAAGTAAGTAGTTGGACAGCTTCAATTGTGTCCACATGGGTCAGTGTAACTGATAGGTCAACTGATATCCTGCAGGAACGCTGGCTGGGTCTTTGGTTGACACAGTCCCCCAGTCTCTCAGCTCTTAGCTCTCATTAGCTCTTGTTTCTTTCCAATCAGGTCTTGTTTACACACTCATGCATGAAGTGGGCTCCTATCCAGGCTATACTCATGAGGCAATGTGGGACCTGCTAGTAAGGTCTTCTAGCCGAAGGGAGATCATGCTTTATTCTTTTCCAATTTGGAGCCTCATAATAGGGACTTGTTGCTGGGGTTGCTTGTTGAAGTGCAAGCTTTTATTCTTTTGCAATTTGGAGGCTTCAGATATTTGCCGTATTTGCTAATGAATGAGTGCTAATAGTGTAGTTTGCGGTAGTATAGCTAGATTTTCGAGGTACAGTAGTGTATAAGCCCTTGTTTCTAAAATCTCTCTCGCTCACTCTGTGAATCCTAAAACTTAATTGCACGATCGCTCTATGTGCTAATTTCGCTACTTTGCCCCTCTTCACAAGAAGGCCTTTAGTAAAACATTGCGGAGGAAACACTTGATTCGCCTAAATTCTGTGTATGTGTACATGCAAGGTTTGTGGTGAATTGGGAAGTCTTCTGCACAGAGAAACCCTCCGCAGTCTTACCTCCTACCTGCAGCTCCCTGGCCGAGAGAAGACTTTCCTGCCCGTACGAAGTGATTCTTTGGAAGCCCTGTGCATACCAAGACAGGCCTAGGCTGTCACTGGCAGATACCGGTGCATTCCATATTATACAGAGATATGAAGTTCCAAGTGTGGAGATACAGCTATGGTTGATAATTGGTCATAAGTGCTGCAACTGAAAGAATAGGAGAGGCTTCTTCATATATAGTAAAAGCACATGACGTAGGAACCAGAAAATAAGACGTGTCGTGTTGGAGCGTCCAATCGTTATCGCGTGTGTAATTTTCACACAATCCCATAGGTTCTTCCGTACGTCATAACTTCAGCACTGAAGTTGTCAAGGCTTCCACGAATTTTGCAGTTTAACGGCACAGTCTGCAGAGTTTCTCCACTGAGTATGCTGAAGCTGTCAAGGCTTCCACGAATTTTGCAGTTTAACGGCACAGTCTGCAAAGTTTCTCTGCGAAATTTTGTGTAGCAGTGAAACAAGCAATCTGTGTGTAACCTTCTTCCTCATTACAAAAATTAATCCTGTCCCTTAAAGGTGTCCAGCTAGACGGTAGTTTAAATACTTGTGTTCTTTGCCTTGCGATGTTTTTAACAAATTTTAGATAATTATGTGACACAGATGTCGATGCTGCGAGTTATTTGAAGAATTTTGATGAGAAGAACTAGAAACATGGTGGAGTAATTATTGCTAATTTTCACTCAATGTACATACAATTTTAACAGACAGTGGACGATTTTAGACTTATTTTTTGCACTTGAACATTCAGTGGATAAGTATGCATTGCATTCTTCGCAACGAGTGTAATCTGTGTGAATTTCCATGTTGCTAGGGGATTATCTTGCATGGTACTTTTGAGCTCAAATGATTCCTTTTTCACATCTCCAGCAATAGTCCGTGTATGTGAATAGCTTTTCAAATGTTTTCTACTTTTGTGAAGCAATACTGGCAGCGAAGTTAAATCCCGAGATGGCATGCAAACTTGCTTCCCTAAGTCACACACTCCGGTAAGTCTTGCAACTTAAGTACTGCATTGATCTGATTATGTAGATACTTCCATTTATGCGCCATAGACACCCAAATACAGCCAGCGTTTGAAGCCGCAGGTTGGTAAAACGGTATAGCTCTGTTAGCATAGCCTCGGTAGAGGGCATTGTGGAGGAGTGGGTAGGGTTACCAAACTGCCCATTATCGGCCCGTAACCCTACTCCTCGCGTAAGGTATCCTCATTAGCGGCGCTTTGAAGTGTGTACCGGCGTTCTAGTGCACCACGCACGCGCACAAACGAGGCGGCGGCTTCGGATAAGTGGACCCTGCATTCCAGCCATCGAGTCGGTCGCGTCCGCTGCACGCAGCTCAGCCTCCACAAAACGGCGCGGGAGACACTCGTCCGCTATAAAACGGAGCAGGGTGCGTCGGTGCGGGGCAGTTAGCGGCAGCCTACAAAGTTCTGTCCCCCCCTACAATGCAGTCTCTCTCCTTCGCTAGGACCATCATGAACAGTTACCAGCTCTCCCCCGGGATGATTCCTTACAGCGCCTACGGTCTCTCGCCGGAGCAAGTGGCCTGCGTGTGCGACGTTCTTCAACAGAGCGGGAACATAGAGAGGTTGGCGCGGTTCCTGTGGAGCTTGCCCGCTTGCGACCAGATTCAGAAGAACGAGAGCGTCATGAAGGCTCGGGCGCTCATCGCGTTCCACCAGGGAAACTTCCCCGAGCTCTACCGCATGTTGGAGAGCTACAACTTCTCGCTGGAGTCCCACCCGAAGATGCAACAACTGTGGCTGCAGGCACACTACATCGAGGCCGAACGTCTCCGCGGAAAGCCGCTGGGTGCCGTGGGCAAGTATCGCATTCGGCGCAAGTTCCCCCTCCCGCGGACCATATGGGACGGCGAGGAGACGAGCTACTGCTTCAAGGAGAAGTCTCGAGTCATCCTGCGTCAGTGGTACACTAAGAACCCCTACCCTTCCCCGAGGGAGAAGCGCCAACTGGCGGAGCAGACGGGTCTCACCACCACCCAAGTCAGCAACTGGTTCAAGAACCGACGGCAGAGAGACAGAGCCGCCGAGACCAAAACGTGAGTAGTCGCGCGAGGCCGTTTGTTTGTTTTGTCTGCTTGCTGCGTCTGTGCGTGCGTCGCTGAGCAGACAGGTTTGCAAGCTCCCCGAGCGTGAACGGTTTCTGTAGAGCGGTCCGACCGATTTACACGTGTCGTGTAAGGTTGCAACCGACGGGTGCCTATCAAAATGGCTTTGAAATCCGATCGCTATCTGCTGGGGAGAAATGACATTCACTGCCGCTGGTTGAAAGAAGATAGCTTCTGGGGCAAATGGACCCGTTTAGCATGTAACTGTAGACGCATATCAACTATCATTGATATCATAGAAGTGTTTTAACAGGCTATACCATCTCTTTCTTTCCCCAACAGTGGTGGTTCTGACACAGCCTCAACTAAATCAAGTCTAACAGGAACTCCCGGAGAACCGAAAACCGCCTCGCCTTCTCCGTCCATGCCTTCTTCTCCAAGCGACGGTCTCCTCACTGGGGAAGAATCGGAAAAAGTCGGAGACGACGCGAAATTGATGTCGAACCTTCCGGACTCCCCTCCCCATACAGATTCCACCACGGAGGAACCGGATTATTCCAAGATGAACATGTACTCGCCTACTCCGCCGGATCAGTTTCCCGAAGCGATTGCAACCGAGGGACAGACTTCGCTGCAAACGGCCGCCGTTTCCGAGGTCCAGGGAGCAAAGAGTTTCGTGCCGGCTTCGACAGAATACGCAGTGTCCTCGCACTCTGACCTCACCACAAACTACTGCGGAGGCATGACAACACTCGCGACCAACGGCTACACTCACCCGCACCCTCCTTCGGCCTCCCCCACCTCTCTCCTCTCCCCCATCCCTTACACCGTTCCTTACAATACTGCATTCGGGGACACAATCGGACTTGGAGCATACCCGAGCATGAGTCCATCGGGGTATGTAAGTCCGTACGGAACGAAACAATATTCATGGCCCACCACCCCGAGTGGAATAACTTACCCCAACACAGCGTTCTCCCACGAATTACCCCAATCTTGTTACCCCTATCAGGCCGGGAGTACCGCGGCTCCGACTTACCCCGCAGTTACCACGGCGAGACCGGGGTATCCCTCGGGGTACTTTTCCGCTCAAATCGCCTCGACAACTACGCAGAGCTGTTGAGAGAGGGTTTTAAATTTTAAAAAAACTCAAGAAAGGCAAACTGGTTTCCGTCCCGTTTAATAATCCTCCGACATTTTCGTTGAAACAACTCCATTTTCCAAACAGTTTCCACAGCAGCCAATCTCACGACAAATATCATCTCTTCAATAATTTTTGGGCAGTTATTAATATTTTTTCCTATAATTATAGCAATTTTGTAATCTACTCATGGTACAATCAATCATTCTGTACACTCTCAGTTTCATCTTACATACTAGGGCTCTGTATACATGCGTATGTACCTGTATATATCTTACTTATATATAATTATGTAGTTCATAATGGTAACAGTTACCGATACGTACGTATAGTTCATGTTATGTATTGTAAGTGAAGTATATAGACGTGGAAAATATACATTTGTTTGCCAAGTCAATGATCGACTCCGGCTAATCTCAAAGTTTCAATTCTACAACCAGCGCACTATCTTCAACACCGTCTCGCCTCAGATTGACGAATTGTAATTTTTGGATGTTGGAAGTTGTTGTTGGTGTCTATTATAGCCAGCAAGACGAAGCTAAAATGTGGGTTGAGGCCACTGATGTATATACACATACGTATACAACCCTCCTACGCATAGCATGCGATGGGAACAGGATAAGAGGGAGTGAGGGAGTAAAAAGGGCACATTCCGTTCAATTGCTCAGTCATGTACGTCAACTCTGTACTTTCCGAGACTAACGTCTCTTACTCTCAAATTCCCTCTCCTTCCTCCCCTCTTCTCCCTTTCCCCATCCCCCCCCTTCTTTCTCCGTTCTCTAACTCCTACCTCTGGGAAACCTCTGATAAAGGACCCTCTGAACAAAGGACACCTCTCTATAAAGGACACTTGGTTCTGCTCCATACTACAATATCCCCAAATCAGATATGCCTCTGAACAAGGGGACATCGATCCCCTTTTTCAGAGGTTTTGTTATCCACCACTGGCAACAAACAGAAACGTGAAAATTCCTATTCCCTTGCACCCCTCAATTCCCAAAAGACGTGTCCTGCGGTCTCACGCTACATTCACGAGTTATTCTCCGTGACCAAAATGTACATAGTGATAATTTAGAAGCGAGGGAGTTAACGCTAGTGCACATCTGTTGCAATACAGTCGCACTTGGTACCTGAGGGAAGTTACAACTTTGTTTATCTAATTAGGAATTAATTTAATCAACAGTCTTTATTACGCGTGACTATACATATTTGAAGGATAACTCGCTATAATAATTGTAGTAATTAACTCGTACTATAAAAATTATTCGGACCATCGGCAATATAACCACTAACACCAAATTTTGTATGTAACATTTTGCGATATATGAAATGCGTATTCTTTTCATTAAGTTATACAGAATGTTAGTAAGCAAAGCACTTGTGGATGCAAAAGGTAAACTTGTAAAAAATTATTTTGATTGCATTTCGACGCCTAATTTGTTATGCACTGATTAATGTAACATATTATTATACATGGAAACTATTTGTTAATCCATCCCCATGCTATATAATATGTGTCTCAATAGTAATATAGCTAGGGCTCTCTCTTGGGAGCTGGCTGAATCCTCGAGGGAGGAAGGGAGGAAGGGAGTCCGTGTGAACGAGAGCGTCCCTATAATAAGGGTTGAGTAATGGCACACATACCCACACTATAGAGGAACCCACTACCACGGAACCCCCGCATTACAGCAGAACCCCCCACACTACCACGGAACCCCCGCACTATTGCGGAACCCCCCACACTACAGCGGAACCCCTGCACACACTCACACTACTGTGGAACCCCCGCATTACAGCGGAACCCCTGCACACACTCACACTACCGCGGAACCCCCGCATCACAGCAGAACCCCTGCACATACCCGCACTCTCTAAGGACGACACCCCCCGAAAAGAGGACATCTCTCCTAATAACCTATTCCCAGGAATGTCAAATAAACAGAGAGAGGAAGGCAAAGGGTAGAATGCAGAGGAAGAGGTGTCAGCCTTACAGATGGAGAGAAAGTTCAAACGTGTAGGAGCGGATGTAGGAGGAAGTAAGGTATTGAAAATGGTGTATAACATTTGACACGCGTCGTCGAGTTGCCTTGCACTCCTACCCACTAGCTGTGGTTAGTAAGAACGAAGTGCGGAATTTGCACAATTCGGGAGAATTGGAGTTTGTTGGTATATTGTACTTAGGCTCATTGCTGTGGTATGGGGAAATGAGTGAGGGGGACTGCATGTTCTTCTATGCAGCAAATGAGGGAGAGGAGAAGAGAGGGGTACTATAAGGGAGTGTGAATGAGGTGGGATTAATGTATGCAATTGAGGGGGAGAAGGCATTATTCGAGCAGAGATCGGGTTTGGGTATATCATGTACGTATGTGTCGTATGGGGTGACGGAGGAGGGATGAGAAGCACCGCCTTTTATACTTTTGGATGTGCCAACCTCGTAGCATAAAGTGGAAGGGCACGGGATTGTAGAGCCTCAAAACAGAAAACATACCAGGACCTGGCTTGTTCCCAGGCCTTCCGCGAAAGAGTGAGAGAAGTGGAAGCCTTAGGACGGAGGCCAACTTGAACTTACTTGTCATAATAATAATACCCAACTTCCAGCTAAATGTTTTTGTCTGGTCCCATAACAACCGAACTCTCCAGACGAAGCCCGTACGGGCAAGCTTTTGGTTTGTCTGCGCTCGAAGCCCTCCACCCTTTGCGGTTGCATCAGCTTACTACTTACAGCTAGATAGAAAGCAACCTGATATATACACAAAGTATAAGGTTTCATTCTTCATACCTTGTTGTGGAAAGAAGTGTCCTTTATAGATAGGCTAGCAGCCTAAGACCCCAAAGATGTATGTAGTGGAGCTCCAGATGATAATTAATAATACTCAGGTGGCAGTAGCTCTGGTGCCATCCACCACGCACCCAGAACAATGGGAGGAACCGTTCACAAACTAAGTGTAGCTCAGATATAATGGAGGCTACAGTAAAAAAGCAGACACACAGCTAGGGCCACAAGTAACCTGTAAGGATTCATCCTTGTGGCCAGATAGACAAGAACACCCTCACAATGACCCTGTGTAGTGGAGTTTGTATAGCAAATATCAGCCTCCAGCCTCAGAATCCAATCTCTCTGCCAGTTGCCTTGTCTCCCATTGTTTCTGATTCACAAGATGCTTGTCTGCAAGTAAAATCTCCCAACCCTATACAACCACCAGCTCACAGAGAAACCTCTGAATAGGGACACATTGAGAACATCTGAAGTGTGCTATAATAATAAAAAATGATTATTTGCATGTGTCAACAAAGAGGTAACGAGGTAGAAAGGCAAGATGCCAAAGTAAACAAGTCAACTAAGGGGTAAGTGCTGACATGGATAGCTAGCTTTCTTCATGATGAACCGGGTTACCTCTGATTAATTCATCTGCGCATCGCGCCTGAAATCATGCCTGGTAGACCGTTAAAAAAAGTGCGTGCGAATTCAAGTTCAAACTCCTGAAAATACTGAAAATAATATTGTCAGTAGTAGGAAACAACACACATGCACATTGTGACTTGAAATGATCACAACAGCTGAGCTAAAATCCAACAAACTAGAGCCACAACAAAAGAGTTTTTTTTAAGTTTCTTCTTCGAAATCCGTGGCGGGAATGATGTTGAATTTCGACTGGACGAGCGTGTAATATATGAGAGCGAAGGTTGAAGTGTAGCTGAGAATCCAAATATAGCCCACCATCGATAGTTGAAGCAGCTTTCTGAGGCGATAGGCTGAGTAGAGGTGTTGTATCGATCCAAATGTCAGGAACACTAGACCCAGGTCAGTAAATCCTGGGGAAGACGGGGAGAGAGAGAGTGAAGGAAGGGGGGAAGGGAGAGGGGGTGAGGGAGAGGGAGAGAAAGGGAGAGGAGAAGAGAGCGGAGTAAAGGGCTAACCACGTTGCAACTTGTGTGAGACAAGAGACTTGTGAGTATGATGGATCATGAACTTATGGAAGGTTGAAACTGCAAATATATTTTTCTCAAGCGACAAAGTTGCATCGTGTATCGCGGCATTAATACTCAAGAGGCGCCGGCAATGCACCAAGAAAACTAGGTAAAGCCGGAAACACACGAGATTTGCTGGAGTCGGTTTCACTATCCCCAAACCACCAACCACACCAACCCTTCCAGACACACACACACTCCACACAAAGTGGAGAAACGCACAGAAATGGCACCCGAAAGATTCGCGCGCCCAACCACACACGCAAACAGAAATCGGGAGTTAGTCGCTACCCCCGGCCTCTAAAAGCCACACACATACACAATGACTACAATGCCGCAAGCGTCGGTTAATAAAATGTCTAACAGGTCTTTTGAAATCGGTCCCCCCCACTTCCCCCCCTCCATACTCTTCAGGTACCGTCAGCCAGTTTCCTCATAGTCACACTGTCTACCTCTCCCACAGCCCCACATAATGTATGGTACTTTCATACATTATTATAATCATCCACCGGACAATGTACAGCATTATGCATTACATCCACCGGACAATGTGTAAATTGCCATACATTATGCACCGGATAATGTATACACGTCATAAATTATGCATTATAATAATGTATACGTGCCATACATTATACCACCGGACAATGGAGCCATACATTATGCCACTGATAATGAACACCACACATTATGCATTACTTCCACCACCTCAGCAGTGACAGGTACGTCTGATTGTTACCTGAATATCGGGAACCATCACACCATCACACTATCACAGAGAAAAGAAAGCTGTTACGCGGCTACCGTACTCAGAAGCAGTTGAAAAACAGCGGGTGTGGTGGTCAGAACAGCCCACAGAGCCTGCTATTGAAGTAATTGAGTGAGAGTGTGGGAATGGCCAGCTCCAGTCTGAAGAGTCTTTTTGAAGTGGTCAGAGAAAGAGCAGAGTAGGGGAGAGGGAGGAGAGATAGACACGGAAAGGGAGAGAGGGGCGATTTTTGTTTCAGGACACTCTTTAGAATCTCTCTATTTAGGACACTGCTAGGAAGTGTCCTGATTGTAATGAAACTAAGACGACAGTAAAGAGCGTCCTGATATATATCTAGCAGAGAGAATCAGGACACCATTAGGACGTGTCCTGATTGGGGAGGTGTCCTGATCTCACGGGGAGCGAAACTTGTGCAATCAGGACACAATTAGGACGTGTCCTGATTGGTGAGGTGTCCTGAACTCACGGGGAGCGAAACTTGTGCAATCAGGACACAATTAGGAGGTGTCCTGATCTCACGGGGAGCGAAACTCGTGCAATCAGGACACAATTAGGACGTGTCCTGATTGGGGAGGTGTCCTGATCTCACGGGGAGCGAAACTTGTGCAATCAGGACACAATTAGGACGTGTCCTGATTGGTGAGGTGTCCTGAACTCACGGGGAGCGAAACTTGTGCAATCAGGACACAATTAGGAGGTGTCCTGATCTCACGGGGAGCGAAACTCGTGCAATCAGGACACAATTAGGACGTGTCCTGATTGGTGAGGTGTCCTGAACTCATGGGGAGCGAAACTTGTTTTAACCCCAGAGGTTGCGCGGTACACAGGTGAACAATCATCATGCCGGGCAATTTTGAAGTGGAGAGAGAGAAATTGCTTTCTCATTACTGATTACATCACCGCCCCACACAACTGACACACGACGTGACACAGACTAGGATTACATATTGATTACATCATCCCGGGTCATGTGACGCAATCGCACGTCAATTCGAACCCCAATCTTCAACCTCAGACTAGCCACGTGAAAAATAATTTCAACGACAGATTTATTCGGATGAGTAGTGAGATGGTAGAAGGGTAGCAGAGGTTGTTGGGAATAGCAACAATAAGGTTTCCATGATGACAGGAGTGGTCTCGATAAGGTTTCCATGACAATGAACCAGTTGCCATGCCCACCATAAGAGAGAGGGGGTAGGAACTTGGAGGGTGTGCATAAAAACTGCAAATTGGTAGTTGTGTGAGAGGTTGTGTGGGCAGGCCACTACCCACCATTCACGGCCATTGTCTGCTTAAGAAATGGCTCTCGGGTGGACTTCCCTTCCCCTCCCTCCCTCCCCATCCCCCTTCGCCCACCCTCCATTGAGGACACCTCTATTTCCACTGCCCTATAGCTCTGTCTTCCTCCCGATTTGCAGCAGCTGGATTTGACTGATCTATCAATAAAACAAGAAGACAACGGGAGGAAAATATGGAAGAGAAAAGGGAAGGAAGAAACGAGCGCGGTTGACAACTGTTACAGGACCGGACAACACCCCTCTAGTCCTCAACTTGTCTACCCACAACCCGCCCGAAATCCGTGTATGGGATTGTGAACCTGAGCAAAGTATAAACCTTTGAAAGGCAGTAAATCAGGGGGCTAGCTCTTCTGCTTTGTCACACACATCCGAAATGGACAATTGCTTTGGACTGGGTCTGTAAAAACAAGAAACTCTACATCGCACATTGTTGGGGGAACGCAGGACGAGGAACCACTGGAGGAAGCCAGGACGTTGACACAGGCGGTCAACTACGCAAGGAACCAGTGGTTATCAAACATTGTAACATCACTTTTTCACCTCATCGCACTTTATTCAACAAATGCACAGGGATGCGCTTGTTTGAGGAGGTGCGAACACAAAAAGGGCCGCGAATCTCTCTTCCAACAACAAAGATAGAGACTCGCGACGGTATCAACAGCGCACTATGCGTGAAA
>CASHTH010004253.1:0-28693 GCA_030341885.1 Geodia barretti
TGGTCTGATTCGTAAGATGGGCTGACCTTGCTACCGGCCTGTGCTTGGAGTGTTATCCTCTCATAAGAACCGGTAAGACTCAAAAAGAGGAAATGAAGGTATATATAGACATGGCAGTTTGGTGCGTTTTTTGTTAAACCGAGTCAACTTACAAACACATCAGGTTTGCCTATCAATGCACTCGTCCACCAAAGGAAGTTAACTTCCGTCATTCGGTAGGAAGTGCTAGGGCTATGGCTGCCGTGGGGGCGCCAGATTCCGTACGAAGTCGGCCTTTCGCGCGCAGTCAGTGAGAGCCTCGGGCGGGAGCAGCCAAGCGGCTCTCGGTAGACTGTTGTGGTTACGTCATTGGCTGCAGGCGCGAGCAAAATATGCACGTTCGCAATCCTAGTAATATAACGTGGATTATACTGTTTCCCGGTCAGAGCACTGGATCTTAGTAAGTACAGTAAGAGGCATGGGTAGATACAATGGGGGATTATCGGTACAAAGTCGTACTGGGCGGACCTCGCCTCTCAAGCGGCAGCACGCAACTGTTAGATACCTACCTAATCATTACTAGCGGAGGCGATATTGGAGACTAAGGTCAAGGTGGGGGGCGGTTCTCGAAAACGCCGAGAGTGAAGAAGGGTCGAACGGGTCTCTACCTGCTGGGGCCACACCCCCCTCGGTTGCTAGGAATGGGGGGGGGGCCGACTCGATATCCAAACTACCTTGTTGACGAGTTGCTCATCTTCCACTTGAGTAAAAAAGCTCGCGTGGCACTATCAACGACATTGGGCCATTGAGTGTTTGGAACTTGTGTTGATGTGTGTAATATAAGTCGTTTGAGTTTAAGATAGATTGCGCAGTCGACGTTTTGCCTCCAAAGCGTGGCGGGGTTGGTTTTAGTCGTTTTTTGGTGTGTGGAAAATGCCTATCTGGGTAGAAATTTTGTGAATGGTAATGGGCCCCCCCAGTTATGCCTCCCATTACTATATTAGATTTCAAGCTTACGGGAGACAATTGCCTTTGACAAAATACTAATATAAGTGTATTACTATAGAAATTATAAATATTCAAACCTGTACATAAACCAGAGTTTTGTCATGAATAGTGATTATGAGGGGGGAGGAAAAAAGGGGGGGAAAGGGAGAGTCGTGTAACAAGGGGAGACATCCTCGGGGGTCATTTGTCTCGAGAGAAGGACTTATTGGTATGCCCGTTATTTGACATTAAAGCCCACCATATTGGTGTTAGAGGAGATAGAGTGGCCAGGGGGTCCAGATCTGGACGCCGGATGGGGAAAGACCACTGTGAGCCTCCTTCAACATAGCTTCTGCCGAAGTTCGTCGGCTGCAAGTCCGTGTGGGGTTGTTGTAGTAGATTCAACAACTGAAACAATCTTCACAGGGACTACCAATAATTAAAAGATTCGATTGGAGTTCAGATGGAGTTTTATTTTGCATATCATCGTCGAGTCGTAACTGTTTTTCTGTGGAAATTGCGTTTTGATCGTGTTATGCTAATAGCTGTTCAATGGGGGGGGTACCTGGGTGTGGCATGGTTATACTTAATCTATACACACATTGTTGTGGCTGTTGTAATACTTCAATCAATTTGTGAATCCCTGCTACTGTTTTTAAGACCTCTTATGTGGAAGTTGTGAAAATTTTGTCATAAGACCCTTCCATCTTTTACAAAAGGTCGTACCTCTCTCTCTCTCTCAATTCAGCCATATCAGCCAACTACAGCAGAATTCAGGCAAAGGTCGGAACTGACGAGGTCTACAAAGATCAGTCACAGCTACTTGTGATCCTGACGCCGACGTTGTCACGACGACGGCTCAGAATTCAGACAGATATGGAGTATGAGAATGGATCACCACAGTCAAAGGTACTTCGAACACAATTTTATCTCTAAGATAAGACAGTAGATTTTTGTTTTTCGTTTCGTCCGTTGTCTTCGGTCATTTCGTGTGTTTTTCATTTGTTGTTTTGTTACATTGAGTGATACGACCAGTAGCAGACGAAACGACAGAAAGTCCTATATCGCATATGTAAACCCAGGGCTATGTGACATATCCTTCAGGATATTCAGCGTTTTATAAGGAAGAGGTACGACGCCTCTGGTCAACAGGCTCCGCCCAGCTGAGACGGAGTGCCCAGGAAGCTCGCCAGAGGAGAGCCGAGTTTGACGGTTGTGCCTGGAGACGCTGTGTGATGCCACGCCTACAGGAGCTGGAGGAGGAGCGCAGTCGGCTGCAAGGTTGGGAGAGAGGTAAGGGAAAAGATATCGGACAGACTGGGAGTACCGTGATAGCGTACGAAGAGCGTTAGTTCTGTAGTTGAATAGAGGGTTGGTTCCCGCTTTTTTCCTATTCTCCGTATTTTTGTGGGCTGTTGTCTACTATAGGTACAGTCATTGTTCTATGATAAGTTGTTGCATTTGTTTAGTTTGTGTCATCAATGGTTTTTGAACCTGCTGTCAGATGGTAGAAGTGCTGCAGTGACGATGCCATGGAGACACAGCAATCCAGGCACTGCAGTCGGCAGGTGCGCGTCCTGGACGAGCTCTGTAAATCGAGGGGCCGGGGAGGTATGGAGGAGGGAGGGAGAGCGAGAAAGCGAGGCTGGGAGGAGAGCAGGGGAGACGTTGAGGGGAGGCGGCACAGTACGAGTTTGTGGTCCGAGCTGGCTAGAATGAAGATCATGCTTGATATGCTGAGCTCAGTAGTAAGCCGAGTGTCAGGTATGTCGTAGTACACAGGCACTTCTCAGTGTGGGAGTTCAAATTTACCGAGAATGGAGGACTAACTTTTTCACCTCGCTTGTCTGAAGTGAGGCCCAGAGCAAGCCTGGTTTCCTGCCTGTATTATGAACTATCTCAGTATAACATTCGCTTATGTATACCTACGAAACGGGTGCTGAATGTTTCTCGACAAATGCCACGTCGCGGCTGCTGCTGACGTGCTAGCCTCTTGGGCTGATACCTAGATTCCACGTAGAGCCCCTACACAATACTTTGATCGTGGTCTCTGTAACCTTTACTCAGTGCGCAGGCTTTTCAAGATATATTCTCAGACTTTGACTCTTGGAGCTGAGAGAGACTGAGAGGAGATTCAGAGAGACAGATCCGCTGAAATTGGAGGTGAGGAGTTCAAACAAGGGCTGGTGGCGTACCTACAGGGTATATCGGAGACATTCGGCGCACGAGGCCGCCTTTGAGAAGAAGGCCTGCCGGAGTGCCTGCGATCTGATTGGTCGAGGGGCCGGCGAACCGGAGGGCTGCAGAGGAACACATGACAACCTCCAGCAGAGGTGGAATGCTGTTCTGGTGAGCGACCTTTCGGCTTTTTAGCGATTTGTCATCGTCTGCAAGAATGTTTTAGTTACCAAAAAGTATCATAATCGTGAGAGCTTCTGCTGCCCCCCCCACCCCCCCCCCCCCCCCCCCCCCCCCCCACTTGCAAGTATCCATAAATTTTTTTGCCACCCACCCCCACCACCTCAGTTCCCCCTACACCACTCCCCAAGTAAATCATACTCATAGTCACGCAAATACCTCAGCAACATTCCTTCTACTTTCAAACATCAATAATCTTCCTGCCAAACTATAACCTCTCTCACTTTACCTTTGGGTGTCTCTAGTAGATAAGCAGTTACCCTCACACACTTGTTTCCTCCTCTCCTCCTCCTCCTCTTCCCCTGAGATAGTGAATGACGACATAGAAGCATGAGTCCACCATACCGAGACTGGAGGCCTTCAACTCCAGCTACTCCGTCGTCTCCTCCTCCGTCTCATCGTGCGGCCGTAGACATCAGGAGTCGGTACCTCTGCCACCACCAGTGATGGGTGTCGCCTCCAAGAGATCGGCTCTCAAGGTTGGAATAATACGCACGTAGTTAAGACGAAGGGTCTTGCAAATGTTCAAGCATTAGAAACCCCACTGACTGTTGTGGCCAAATTTGGTGCAGGGGTGAATGTAGTACGTTGCGATAGCAACAGTTGTATTGGAGAGCTACATATGTGCCATTTTATCTTCTACAAACTCTTAGATTCTGTGGTTCTACTTATTTACAGCATCATCCAACAGTACATCACTGTTATGTAGCAGTTGTTTGTAAATTTTCCCTCCGACTTAGGCTGTACACGGAGAGGTGGAACAGGAGAGGTCAAAGTTCGACGACCTCCTCCAGTCATGTGACTTTTCGACACTCCGTTTGATCACACCAGTTTGAGAGCGACGTCACGCCTCGACCGCCCTCCGAGAACACTGTCTGCCTGCGATATGTACATGCATACGTACATTAAAACACATCACTATACACATTATGTAGCTGTTTTACTGTGACTTAATAAAATTTTGCTGCGCTAACGCTGTTTTTACCGTGGCTATAATAAAATTTTGCTGCACTTTAACAGTGGCACTTGTGTCTTCTCTGTCAATTAGAAAGTATGCATTGCGTATCTCTCATCCTTGTAGACTGAGGCAGGAGAAGCAGGCGTCACTGACAGTAATGGAGAAGAAGCTGGTGCCAATGGAGGACCAGTTCTCTGAGTCTCAGTCTGGCCGCGGGGGAGCCAGGTGGCCCTCTCTGCTCTCTCTCCACCTGCCGTGGAGGGGAGCGAGAGAGATCAGCAAACTAGCCACTGCAAAGGCTGTCTTAAACTTGAAGTGGTATAATATGAACGAAGTTACACAAATGAAGCACGTTTTGAGCACCCCCCCTATAAAGAGCTCTTATACACTCAGGCTGATGCGCATAACATAGTCACTGTATTATGTGCGACTTGTGTGCTTTGCCTAGTCTTGCGAGCCATACGCACTTTGTGGCATGCGTCGAGGCGCGCAACGTAGAGAAGGGGGAAATGCGCATGGTGTTTTTGAACAGGTTCTTGTGCGTTGACGGAATGTGCGTCTTTTTTGCTTTGCCTTAGCCTTGCTACCTTGTTATTGACACGCAGTTCTTATAGCTTCGTGCCACTGTCGCTGTGGGTGACTTTTTCTGCCAGCCAGCATTGTAGTTGAAAATTCAAATTCTTATGCATAACTATAGGAACGAGTGACGATTTGTTTGTAATGACCACGGAGCAGCCCTTCGCAACTGGATGACGGCTGTGATGACGTCGTCACTCTGGTTGATGATCCGACCATCAGAACTCGGCGCCGTCTCCAGACCTGTCGCTACGACGGTACCAGTGTCCACGGGTCCGATGCCGATGGTACCTCTACCCGGTTCCGTCGCGTTGGCTTTGACGTGACCGCTCGCTCCAAATCTAGCTCATGTGTCCTGTGCTGTCCAAGTCACTGAATTACCTTGGTGAGATATGTATGTCTCAGACTATGGATATGCGACAAATGATAATGCTAGGCTGTTATGACTTATGCGCATGTGATGCCAGCGCTGCTAACTCGAAACAGATTATTTTTACAATTTGGGACAGGTATGAAATGAGGGTTGCACAACTGATTGCAGAAGTGAGTGTAATTTGCCCTACATCCGCACGTCATAGCATCTTTCGTCACAGAATCAGACTCATGCTTCCACGCGTTCTGTCCTCATTACTCATGCACCAAACAGGATCAGCTGCAGAAGATGCAGGATTTCAAACAGACGGTTGCTGACTACAGACCACAGCTGCTGAACCTGGACGCCGCTTCGGCCAAGTGTTGCACACCACCCCCCACCCCTGGGGGGCGACCACAGCCTACCAAACCAGACGAAACCGCGTCGGCAGTTGCCAAAGAGCTCCAGAGGGTGTGGGATCGCTACAACTCGCTGGAAGCGGCCACAACGGAGAGAGAAACCGTTTTAGCAGAGTTTCTGCCGATTGTTCAACAACATGAATCATCGCAGGGGGCGTGGCTTCAGATACTCGAGAACTGGGAGGAGACTGTTGCTAACCTGTCTCCCCCGGCAACCACACCTGCCCTTGTCGAACAGCAGATAAAGCAATCAAGGTATCCTGCAAATATGTATTATTGAGTGGACACCATTTGTAGAAACCTTGTATTTTGTATTTTGTTCTTGAGCCAACTTAGAGCTATTATATTATACACATTGGTCTCTAAAAAGCCACTGAAAAGATTTAATTAGTCGGAGTGAGCCAACTACTTTTGTTCATAAGAGGTCTAAAAAGCTGCTGAAAATGTTGATTAATTACCAGGTCCAGATTAATCTCTAGAAGTTCTTGCTTTTCAACTTCGGCTACCAGTTTATGTTTAATTTATCATTGTGAAATCTTGATGTTTGCCAACTCTACTGTTTTTCGTAATTTTGTACATCTCAGGATCTACTGCAGTCAATCTATGACCACGAACCGGACTTCACCTCTCTCAAGAAAGAAGCCCACACTCTCTGCGGGGGACCACCACGTGAACCACAACTCCTGGCATCTCGCTCTGAACTCCGCGACTCCAGTGCCGAGTTTGTCGGCAAGAAAACTCGACGACGTTTCCACGGAAACACCCAAAGGTCGGGGTTCGTCTCCAGGGAAACCCGGTTGGAATGCTCCGAGACCGGGGCAGTGTGAGCTGGAAGCGAAACTGGGAGACTACGAGAGGAGGCTGGAGGAGTTGAGAGAGAGACTGGGTCGATGTCTGGGTGAGAGAGAGCGGCAGTTGGAGAGGGCGAGGGAGTGTCAGGGAATACTGGAGGGAGTGGGGGTGTGGCTGAAAGTGGGCGTGGCCGATTGGAGGAACTGAGAGTGAGGGATCCCAGCTGTGCAGTCATTGAGGAGCAGCAGACAAAATGCCAGGTTTGTGGTGTTTGACACGTACATCTGGCTGTAATTATTTGCATTCTTGCCCGATTGTTTTTTCCGTCTTTAGTAACTTTTATAAATTTTGCCCTTATGTGTGTGTGTACTGCCACATTTCATTAGGTAGGCTCATCTATTTGTGTTGTCAATCATTAAGCATTTGTGCAGTGCTTTTATGCATGTTCAATTTAAAATACTCGCATCTTTTCTGTGCAGGCAATGATGGAAGACGTGGCGTCACGTGCAGATGAAAAGGCCAAACTCCACTCACTTGTCCAGGAATTGACCTCTGAACTCTCGGCCGACAACGAGGAGAGAGCGGCTCTTCTGCAGCAACTGAGTGACGTCAACAGAGAGTGGGAGGAACTTCAACAACAACTCAGGTATACAGACGTATGTATATACATTAACTTTCTGTTTTTAGTAACATTTTCTAAATTTAACTCTATATATATATATACTCCCACATTCCCATTGAATTTAAATCTTGTGCACTATAATTCTCCATTGACCACTCATGGACTCTTTAAAGACTGTCCTTGAGTGTGTCAGTGTATGTAAGTATCAGCAATTTATTCACCTCAACCCGCTCAGCGAGTGCCAGGAGAAACTAGACTCCGCCCACTCTCATGCCGCCCCCTACGAGGATGCCCTAGAGCGGCTGTTTCCATGGATACCAGACACCCTGGCTCGACTGGAAGGCCTGGGGGCGTGTCCGACGGAACCCGAGGCTGTGGAACAGAGGAAGAATAAGATCGAGGTATGCGTGTACTTATACTGGGGCATGTATATAGTAGTTCTGAAAGCTGGCCCTATACGTAAGTTTGGTGTATATAGCAGTATATAAGGGCTCGATTTATAATACTAATAATTTATGTTGCTAAAAACGGAAACCTAATTGAATTCTCCAGGCCTATTGTTTACGTACCAGTGGCGGATCTGGGATTTTGAAAGGGGGATTCCGCTGTCCGGAACATTTTCAAGCGCGCATGAGGGCGGCGACGCATGCACGCAAAACGACAAAAAGGGGGGTTCCGCGGAACCCAAGGAACCCCCCTGGATCCGCCACTGCGTACCGATGCATTTCCTCAAACTTCACAACTGTTTTTCAACAGGCGATGAAGGGTGAATACAATACTCTGGCCCCGGTCTGTGCCGGTTGCCTCGACAACGCCCGCTCTCTCTCCTCCCTCACCGATCCCGGTGACCCCAAGACCGCCCTCGACGACCACACCTCCCGTCTCCATGACGACTGGGAAAGGCTGGGAGCTCTGTTTGGAGATGTGCTGGCTAAACTGACGGAGGCTTTGGTCCAAACCCAAGAGTTCAAGTCCATTGCAGGTGCTGCATGATGTTGAGTCTTAGCAAAGACCACACACTCTGTGAAATTATGCATTGAGGCGTACATTACGTCACTTTGAGAAAGTGTACTGGTATCTTAGTCCTCTAATATGTAGAAATTCATACATCTTACGCATTGATGTAAGCACTATGAAGTATAGAGCGTAGCTCCCCTAATACAACTCCATGAAACTTTCTTACTGTACTCTGCACAATGTGATATAATAGTCAATAACATGATCACACCTACAACATGTATGTAACACACCTACAACTGTACATGTAACTGTAGACGGTCTGGAGCAGTGGATGACAGGAATGGGGGGAACCCTCAATCAACAAGACCTGATTGCCGCACGGGTTAATCTGGTTGAAGGCCAGATCGAAGGGTTCAAGGTACGCAGTACGTATAATTTGTGTTTGTGCGGCTTAAAATTATAATTCGGGCTAGTGAGTACTTTCAGTCACGATCACAGCAATTTTAGTTCAATGGAGAATCTATATGTTGTTGGTCTTTCAGTTGATGATTTTTATTCCGTGGCATTCTCTGATATTATGTGAGTGTCTCCATCATGCATATAAAATGTGGCTTTGTATAATCATTTTAACAATGCGCGGGATCCAATGTACCAAACTTGGTTTTTGATCTTGTGTGTCATGAACAACTCGCTCTCCAGCCGATCCTAACAGACGTCGCAGCGTACGGAGAAACAGTGGAGAAGACGAGGGCTCTGGGGAGCTCTCTGAAGGAGGAGAGTGAGGAGGAGGAGAGGGAGAAGATTGACCGGAGGTTGGAGGCTCTGTCCTGCCAGTTTGCTGAACTCCAGAACGCAGCCGATGAAAGAATGAGAGGTATGTATTTACAGTTTTTAAGTACATAGCATGAATTCATATCTCAATTACGTACTTGCTTACTAGGTGAGTATCATAGCATAATACGCATACGTAAGTCCTATATTTTTCCACTTTCTCTCTCTCAGTAGATAAAGTTGCTAATCCTCACCCAATAGCCATTAACTGCAGCTTTGGATGTGCCATAATACTGTACGTCTCTATGTATAGATAAAGTTGCACATTCCATGCACCTTCACATGTGCATGATGATCTTATTGCACACGTGCATATATACAGTACTGGTGTACATTATATGAACCATCACGTAGCAGTATTGTCCGCACTGTACTACAGGTCTGGAGGAGGCTCTGGAGGGAGCTAGGGAGTACGAGAGGAGGTGTGACTGTGGTAGACCAGTGGCTGGGGCAGGCTGAGTCACGACTGAGGTCTCGAGATCCTCTCTCCATCGCCTCCCAGCCTCTCACCAGGCAGGAACTGGAGATCAGTGTGAGCTAAGTGTCTCAGTTCCCCTCTTTTGAGGTTAAATATGTACTGGAGTCCTTTCTATGGAGGTTTTTTCTCTTTTGAGGTTAAGAAAGTGAATGTTTGACATTTAGTATATAACTTATAATGTGTCCTTTATTGAGAAGTTGTTTTTTCCCGTGAGGGCTCCGAAACGTCAGTTAGCTATACCTATAAGTTTTTCTCTAACTCTGGTAACAAAACGGAATAGTTTTTTGTACACCTATGGCCAGAAAACAAGGCAGTCTGAAACGTTTGTGTCCCATACTCTCACAGTGTCCTTATCTCAGAGATTCTACAGTATTAGACCTGAGATATTGGTCCCCGTGTCGTACCACAGGAGTTCCAGCAAGAGGTTGAGTCCTATGGACCAGCAGTCGAGGGGATGACTC
Source organism: Geodia barretti (assembly GCA_030341885.1). Taxonomy (NCBI): domain Eukaryota; kingdom Metazoa; phylum Porifera; class Demospongiae; order Tetractinellida; family Geodiidae; genus Geodia; species Geodia barretti. The sequence goes on from CASHTH010004253.1 coordinate 9,834, forward strand.
AATCGGAGGAGACGTTGTTCTCCGCTGCCCTGGCCTCCATTCTGAGCTGCGAGCCCGGGGTCCTCCGACAGGCGGCGGTCACCAGGAGATCGTCCACTCCTCGCTCGTCTCTCTCGCCTCTCCCCTACCTCCTCCTTCACTGGTGAGTCGAAACTGTTCTACATTGTAGCTCCATGGTACGTATATATATATACCATGGAGCTACATTCATTGGTGCTATGATAAATGCAATGGGTTTGCAATGCATGTATCACCTGTGAAACCTGAGCATCTTTCACTTGAGTCCTTGGGAGTTACAAAGGTAGCAACTACCATGTGTATGTATGTATGTATGTGCATATCGTCTAGTAAATGCTATGATGAATGCAGGGAGAGAGGGGGACTGGCTATACCAGAGATGAGGTTGTAGAGTCATCGTCAGACCTTCCCCAGTGGCTTGAGAGGCCCGGAGCCACTGAGGCTGTGGTGGTGGGAGCTGATATCAGGGCCCGCTACGCTGCCCTCAAGACTGAGGCCGGAAACAAGGCAGATGAGGTAATTGTCATCTATGTATATATGAGGTGTACATTTCATCTATAAATACACACTGCATATGTAAGAGGTAAATTGCATCTAGTTATGTAAGAAGATTACTAATGTCTCCAGGCGGCTCAGCTGCTCCAGACAGTACTGGGCTACGAGGCTGACTGCTGTCATATGAAGGAGTGGCTCGGGGGTCAGAGTTCAACCATAGCCGGATTCGCACCACCTGGTATCACCGTGGAAACCATCAGAGCCCAGCTGACAGAAGTCGAGGTTAGTTGAGTGGGTAAATGTTCATAGTACATAGTATACTGTGTGAGAATTCTCCTTCACTGTCACTGTAACATCAGGATCTTGAGAGAGGATTCACTAACACTAGAGAGAGGCTGGAGTCAGTCAATGCCAGGGGGACGACCCTGGTTGATGGATGTCGAGACGAGCTCTCTCGCGAGTCGGGACGGTCGAGTCTGGCAGAGTTGAATGAGTCGTGGGGGGAGTGTCTCGCTGCTCTGTCAGAGAGAGAGGAGATGTTGAAGAGAGCTCTGGAGCTGGCTGAGAAATACCAGGTTTATAACAGTCCCATTCATTCCGTCTGTGCAGACTCCCATTATTCTAGTCATCTCTCTTGCAAAGTTCCGCTGATAATTCTCTTAATGTACCTGTTACAGCGTGAGGCACTTTGTAGTTTAAACTTTTGGGTTTACAGCAGCACAATGTTAAATGAAAAGCACTAAAGTGCAAACCCTTGGCGAACTGCGCATGCGCGATACTGCTAATTGATGGGCTGGGCTATTTGTATGCTAGTAACCCGCGGAGAATCTGACACGGGCTAGCTACAGTGGTAGATAGCATTCGGGAGTCGATACATACCATTTTTCGTGACTTCCTGAGCCCCCAAGGTACACAGAGCGAGCGGATCAGGTCGCGGTGAGCCCAGTGCGATTATGCATATTGGCTTTTTCGCTTGTTTTCACAGCATATCTCTCGAACGCAGTCGTTTCAGCAAAATCGCCCTTTTATTTTTCAGGCTCGCGTAGTTCTGAAGCCGCTGGTATCGCTAATGGGCCGCCTCGTAGCCTGTAGTGCCAGAATAAGCGTCGACACACACACAGACAGACAGACAGACCGACAAACCAACTACAGTAACCCTCGCTGCGCATGCGCGCCGAGGGTTAATGACAGTTAATGTGTTTGTTCGTGATGACAGGAGGGCTACGGTGAGTTTGACACTTGGCTGAGTGGCTGTGTGGAGAAGGCAGCAGAGGCTCTCAAGGTCGACGGAGATCCGTCTGAGATCAACAGACAACTAAACGAACAGCAGGTAAAGTGTACCTCAACTTTGCACACTGTGTGGAAGTTCTGTGCTTACACATGTATTCTGCAAGGATATATTATACCTCTCTAAACTGGAAGGTTTTCCCTCCCTTATACTTCCCGAGTGAAGAAGTAATATTTTAATTTTCTTGATGTATTTTTTATTTACATGTATATGCCATTATATGTACTTCCTCAGTGAAGAATGAAGAACCATAAAGTGTATTTTTCTTATGTACTATATACCTTTGTGAATTACGTACGTTTCACCATGTTAATTCGCATCTGGCTTTCACTGCAACACTTAGTAGAGTCTGTTCTCTCCAATAGTCTGCCTTTAGACTTTCAATCACTAAGTACAGTAGTACTTGTGATAGGGATTGACATGGTACCTAGCATCATAGATGTATTGGGATATGATAGGGAGTTTGTTCATCTTCTTCTTCTTCTACGGTAGTACTTAGTATATAGGGACGGGTCGTGGTACCTAGCATTATAGATGTATGGAGCTATGATGTAAACTACTAGAAAGTGGGGTCAGCTCCTTCTTCCAAGATATACTAAGTACAGTAGTACTTAGTATATAGGGACGGGCGTGGTACCTAGCATTATAGATGTATGGGGCTATGATGTAAACTACTAGAAAGTAGGGTCAGCTCCTTCTTCCATACAGGCTCTACTGGAAGAGGTGAAAGGACGTAAGCCCGCACTGACAGCCCTGGTCTCAGGTGGCAGAGCTCTGGAGGATTACGTAATGGAGAATAGAGCTGAGGGAGTGGCTGATATTGGCTACACCAAGATGGAGCAGAGATACAATACCCTCCAGGTAGGCCTCGTTCAGTTCCCAGTAAAGTCGGGCTACTTTGTAAACTTAAGAATCTGTTTACGGGTGGGAGAAAGTCTATATACAAAACAAATGAATGTGAGGTGACTTTCAATGAGAAAGGTACATACATAGCACGGTAAGCGGGTACACTACTGTACATTTAATACTTATATCTACACGTGCTGGGGGTGGGGGGTGAGACAAATACATGCACGACAAGGTAAGTTGGATATTATTTGCAGTACTGTGCAATGATACATGAGTCCTGCCATTATGATTCACGAAGTATATACACTTTACTGCACGAAAGAAAAAAAATTGGAAATATGCAACAAAGTCCCTTTTGTTTGTGTCGTGTTCTTCAGTACAATTCAGAGTAGGTCTCCTCGGCCTGTTCCCCACTCTCGTACAACCTTCTGCTGGTGCACTTACTCAAGCTGCGAGGTAAGACGAATCTCCGCTGCGGTTGACTCTGTCATGGCATGAGGTCTCGTAAACGTTTCAGTCTCAGCGACAAGCGTTTCATAATCGAGCGGCATCTCCTCGCCTGTTCCCCACTCTCGTACAACCTTTCTGCTGGTGCCATTACTTCATAGCCTGCGAGGTAAGACGAATCCTCCGCTGCGGTTGACTCTGTCATGGCATCAGGATCCTCGTACACGTTTTCAGTCTCAGCGACAAGCGTTTCGTAATCGAGCGGCATCTCCTGCTTTTTTCGGTCTTGCTTTATGGTCGCGGATTTTAACGGCTTTTCGTAGTCTTTTGCAACGCCCAGTGATAGTGATGCAGTGGAAGTGTTGGATGTGTATCGCTTCATAGTGGTGGTCGGTTTAGTTGCAGAGCTGTCTGTCTTGCACTTCATATCAATACTTTTGCTGCTGCTTCTGTGGTAAAGATGAGCAAATTTTATACGTACACCTATGGTACCATTCAGAATAGCTATTGTTTTATGCTACTTCATATAACAGGCCTGAGTAGCTCTGTCGGTAAGTGTCAGGTCTTGCAAATGCAAGGTCCCTCTTTTATCCTACCATCTGCGATATTATGTACCTAATGTAAGCATACTACTCAACCCTCTAGAGATAAAACATACGTGGCTACATAATGTACCTGTGCTTGCGGAGCACCACGACAGTCATAATAACTCCAACCGCCAGTATAACCAGAACAGCAACAACTCCAGCCACACCGCCAAAGATAGGCGCTAGAATATCGTCTGAAGAAGTCTCTGTTTGTTCTACTGGTCGTTCTATGGCAGGGGTTTTCTCAGGGATTGTACTGAGAGTTACTAGCTCAGTAGCTGATTTCCTTTTAACTATTTTGAGCACTTCTCCCTGGACGATTATTGTCGGCTCACTTAACAGCCATTTCTCAAGGTCTGCCAAGAGATCACTGCTGCTCCTGTCATTAGTGCTTATAATCCTTCCCTGGTATAATATTAGGCTGTCGTTCTGACACATCAGTTGTCCATTTGCAATATATTTCTCGGGAAATTTGCAGTGGCATATAAGTTCGACACCCCTGCCAATATCTCTGGCAAGGTCCAGCATTATTTCTTCCGGATCCTGTGCCTGCAGTGTCAAATTGTGTGTGTGAAATACACAGTGCAAAGCAATTCACGTAACTCACAATCCATTCTGTGCAGTTTGCCTTTTCCAGTGTAAGTGTGAATAAACTGTTGAAATACCCTATTGCATATAGAGTTAGGGAGATTTTGTTACGACAAACGGTAATGGATAACAGCTTTAAAAAATGACGTACATGGAATGAGGGTGTGTGAGAAAGGTCCAACTCCAGCACTGGTCCTCCCGGCCAGCCTCACACAGTACTGCAGTCCTGGATCTAGACCAGTCAATTCGTACTCTCCTTCATTATCCACAGACAGGGTCTCAGTGTAGGTGGAGTCATTAGCAGGGCACTGCTGGTGGGCAGACATCATCACACTACCATACCCAATCTCATAGTCCACCAGCCACCCTCTCAGGTCCTTCCAGTCTATATCATCCCACTCTACATTAGCAGTGGTGGCTGAGGTTCTAGAGCTAGTAACATTTGGAGGGGGGCTCTGTGGAGCTACATAAGTAAAGAAACAGTTACCTTCACATAGACATTTTAGAGTAGATACTTGCCTGCTTCTTGTGAATACAGTGTTACTTCAACAGATTCTCCTGGTCCATCTCCAGTTGAAGCTGTCACTGAGACATTGTACCTCACAAACGGACCTACAGTACATGTAAATATGCTGGGGTTAGTTGTTAGGGTTTATTGCAGTGGTCTTGTTTACGATGTGAGATACCGCAGTGCTCTGTTATCTTTCAACCATGGGAATCTTATGCAACTCTCTGTATAGCTATTTATGATGCCTTCACAGTTTGTTTTGTGTAGGCCGTTATACTTGTTTGTGTCTCTACACTGACTACTCTTAGCATATCAGTACCATAATCGTACAGCTATTGTCTATCTTACGAATTCCACTGGTGATAGTCATTTGTTGTGAACTGGGAGGTACATTGGACTGAATCGTTTCCGTATCATTTATCAAGTTTGTCACCAAGACTGTATATCCAGTGATGACACCGTTTGGGTAGGTTGGAGGGTTCCACATCAGATGGAGCATGTAGGCTGACGCACTGACTGTCAGATTCTCAACTGGGCCTGGAACTAAGTAGAAAATGTATTAGTTCATGGATGGCACAGTGAATGGTATTATGTGGCACCTGATTCGTGAGTGGCAACACTAGTAGACGCTGAGCGTGGACCTTCTCCAACTTTAGTACTAGCTGAAACAGTTACAGTCACCATTTGGTTGGGAGAGAAACCACTAAGGGAGATGTTTCGAGTACCACTTGTAGCATTGACATTGAGGGGTGGGTTGCTGTTGATGTAGATGGTGTAAAGAATGACGATACCATTGGGAGTGAGAGGAGGGTCCCATTGGATGTGTATGGCAGTGGAGTTTAAGATCTGAACTATCACATTTACTGGTGCATCTCCAGGAGCTGAAATGATGTAAAAGTGCATATTTATTGTCTGAATGTTCAGCGCCCTCTCGTTGTGAATATCATGCCCCGTCGTGTATCTTTCACTAGTGTCTTGGGTCTTGGCCTGATAGTGCCACAGACATGATTTTTAGAATACTAGCCAGAGTTGTGCAAGCCAACTTGTTTGGTGTTGGACCCACAGGGCGTGAAGGGTGTTTTATCTTACTGCTTGTGTTTACAAGCTGCTTACTGCTTGTTAGAGCTAAATTCTCACCTATGTTTTTCATATTTACAACCGTTGTTTGAACAAACACCATTCAAGAATGTATGCTAGGTGGTTGGTTTAATACCTGTTTCCTGGGTGGTTTTTGTGACACAGGCTATTCTCGACGCTCCAGATGCAGTGTTAGCAGCAACACAGCAGGTGTAGGCTGTGTATGTATTCAGTGAGTCCAGGTCCATGACCAGATCACTCGATGGATCAACGTGATACGTTTCATCTTGAAAAATGACAATGTAGAGAGTTACAGCTAACTCTGGAGGTGGTGACCAACTGATCTCTAGTTTATCAGCCCCAGTTGCATTGAGTGTTACATTTTGAGGAGGTTCTGAGTAAAAAAAACATTTAAACTGCGACCTTTTAAATGATTTTGTTAACCTGTGCATCCTTCACCAGACCAGTTCTCTGGACAGGCACAGAAATAAGGTGCTAGACATGAGTGGGACTCGGGGCAGTTGGAACATGTTGCTGGAAATGATGAATAACAGTAATAATAAATAGTGGGATAAGTATAATTATTTTGAAACGTACGGACACACTCTCCTCCATCACTGTGGTATCCACTGCAGCAACCAATTACAACATGGTACACGTTATGTGAGGCATATTGGAGTTGAGAATTGTAACGAGTGCTGAAAATGAAAAATCGTACAGCGAATTAAAATGGTACGGCATCATGAAACATAAGTTTTGATGTACTGCTTTCGAGTTTCAATATTTCGCATTGAATGCTTCCGAGATACACTGTGTGTATTGTGAACCAATGTCTAGTACTAAGTATGGTAGTACTTGCTGGGATGGGCAAGATATAATACCTACCATCATGATGTGTATAAGGCTATGATAGGGAGTTTATTGGAATTTTTGGAATTTACTCACTACTTCAGTAAGAGATATATAATAGCATTGTTTGTGTAGGAGGGGGTAGTGTTTTCTTACCGGTAGCACCTGCTCCAATCAAAGAGACCACAGTCATATGAGGAGCTGTAGGCACCCTGCACATAAAATGAGTAGCTCTCCACTGTAGATTCCGTGTATGTGCACATGCTGCTGAGTGAAATTATTTCGTCACAGTGCAGTTATAATTGATACTTCTGTGCCTTACCTTTGTTGGGCAGTAGCTAGTAGACCTGAACTGCACAACAGCAACAGTAGTTGCAAAGGCTGTGCAGCCATCATTCTTAGGTATCTTCCAGGACACAAAGTAAGAAGATTCGTTTATGTTCAAGCAAAACCTGCAGAAATATGCGTCTGACAAGGTCAATAAGCTATCAACTTTTCACCATACAGGGCTCTTCAGTAGGTTTATCCTCTCCGTGGAGTTGAGGAGTTGAATTTTTGACTCTTTCCTGGGACTATATATTCGTCCGGGTAAAGGCGACTGAACGCTAGGCGTGCCCTCCGCTGCGCTGTCCACGCGCGGCGCAAAAAAAGAGGGCGTGGCTGAGACGCGAGCGAGTGCGTTGCGCCGCGCGCGCGTGCTCGCCCACAGTTTCCTGTTGAAGGGAGCGTATTGTAGGGAGGTAACAATTATTGAAATACCAGGAAATTCCAAAGCGAGTTGTTATTATGTGGGGGTAGCTGTGCTGTGTGCAATCCCTTGTGCAACATACATGCTAATACTAGTTAGTATCTTCACTTGTTATGTTTCTTCACTTTTAGTTATGTAGCTATCTTCACTTGTTACGTTTCTTCACTTTAGTGTAGAGCTTCTCAATGTCTTCTGCCCTCATTCTCCGTCCGGCCCCTTGATATGCAGCATTACGCAGACTCGTGGTTCCCCCATTGGCCTCCATTTTCTCAGGATCCTCGTACACATTTTCAGGTTGAGCGACGGGCAGTTCATATGGGACTGGTGGGAGCCTCCGCATGTTTTTGGGCACTATCTTTGGAGGCACGGGAGGTTTAGGGTTGTTGCATGGAGGCTTCAGTGGTATTTTCAGTGGCTTGAGTGCTAGTGTTCCAGGCATGAGCAATGGCTTAGGTGTTAGTGGTGGAGGCTTGAGCAATGGCTTGGGCGGTAGGGTTTGAGGCTTGGGATGCATTTTCAATGGCTTGAGTGGTAGCTTTTGAGGCTCCGGAGGTGTCTTGGCTGATATCCGCAGAGGTTTAGCTGGAGGCTTTGGTGGTGTGTTTGGAGGATTGTGAGGTGTCGTCAATGTTGGCCCGAGAGGCGTCTTACGGGGATGTGTGTTGTCTCTTCCATGATTGGAAAACAATGAGGAGAAGGAGTGTTTTCGAAGGGGAGAACTCCTGGTGGTCTCGTCATCCAAAATACTGACTGGTGCGCACTTCACAGATGACTTACTCCTGCAGTAAGTAAACATCTAAGATAAACTAACATGTATCAATATCATTAAACCTTCCTCTTGGCTAACTCACCTGAGTTTCCTCCGCACCACTACTGCAGTTACGATGAACACAACAACAGCCAGCAGTAGAACTACAACAGTCACAACTCCTCCAACTGTAGCTCCTACAATACTAGACCCACTTGGAGACTTGTCCTCTATCCTCCCATTGCCGGCAGTAGCTGACCCTGTTTCATTCTTTGCTGATTCTGTTTCTTCTTTGCTGATTCTGTTCCTTGCGAGTTTAAGTTGTTCACTCTTGGCTTTTACTGTTGGTTCACTCATTAGCCACGTTTGAAAGTCTTCCAAGAGAACAGTGCTCTCTCTATCTAGAGTACTTATTATCCTGCCCCTAAATGTCAGGTTCTTGTTTTGACAACTTAGCTGTCTGTCCGTAATATAATCGCTGGGGAATGTGCAGTTGCAAGTGAGTTCAATCCCGTTGCTCACGCTCTTGGCAATATCTTGGGCTATCTCTGCTGGCTGTATTGCCTGAATGGTATGGAGATTTAGTGGTGTTGATGTGGAGACAAAATTCTGCTGACTTACAATCCATTTTGAGCAGTTTTCCTTCTCAAGTGTGATTGTGAAAAGACTGTTGGTGTACCCTTTAGTAAACGTGAAATATGAAAGTGGACCAGCAATTGACTATAATTATCACACGTACATGGAATGAGTGTGTGTGAGAAAGGTCCAGCTCCAGCACTGGTCCTCCCAGCCAGCCTCACACAGTACTGCAGTCCTGGATCTAGACCAGTCAATTCATACTCTCTATCCACAGACATGGTCTCATTGTAGGTGGAGTCATTAGCAGGGCACTGCTGGTGGACAGACATCATCACACAACCGTACCCAATCTCATAGTCCACCAGCCACCCTCTCAGGTCCTCCCACCTTATCCCATCCCACTCTACACTGGCATTGGTGGGTGACTTTCGAGTGCTGTTTACATTCGGAGGAGGGCTCTGTGGAGCTACATAGTACAGAATGAAGTGACCCAAACAGCAATTGAAAAGTAGCCTATAACACTTACCTCCTTGCTGTGAATACAATGTTACTCTAACTGGGTCACCTGGTCCTACTTTGGTAGAGGCAGTCACTGAAACTCTGTATCTTATATAGGGGCCTGTGTGTGTGTGTGTGTGTGTGTGTGTTTGTGGAGTGGGGGACTGACCAAGGGGGTATAGATATAGCTGTGTATGCTGACGAAAGTAACCAACTCAATGCAACTGCTGTGTTTAGGAATCAGTGCAAGATCAACAGTATCAATAACTTGAGTGTGTTTCACAACAGCGTGTTGTGACTGTCCACCCGTTTTCAAATGTTAAGTCGAAAACATGAAAGCTAGTGCTTTGTATTACAGAATGTGTAGTATTACAGAATGTGTAGAAGCATGCAAACTTCTCTACCTATATAGACCATGGTACTCCTTGCTGTGTTCGGTCTTGTAAGCATCAAGAGTAACTTACGAATTCCTGTGTCGACAGTCAATTGCTGTGGTGAATTGGCTGAAGTGATTCTACGGATGGTATCCGTGGTGTCCGCTAAGTTTGTGACCACAACTGTATATCCAATGAGGACTCCATTAGTGTAGGTTGGAGGGCTCCAAGTGACTCGGAGGATGTACCCCGAGCGTGGAACTACTCTCAGATTCTTTACTGGACCAGGAACTACAGCCACACACAGAATAGTCAATGCAAAGTAATAGTAGACGACATGCACCTGACTCATGTGTAGTCACGGTCTGAGACGCGGTCCTAGGCCCTTCTCCAACACTGGTACTAGCAGACAGACGAACACGCAAAGCTTGGTTGGGAGTGAAACCACCAACGGAAGTACTTTGTGTCCCATAGGAGTCAGGAATGTTCCGAATCGGAATGCCATTGATGTAGACGGTGTAATGAATGATGATACCATTGGGAGTGAGAGGAGGGTCCCATTGGATGTGTATGGCAGTGGAGTTCAATGTTTTCAAATTCATATTCCGTGGTGCATCTCCAGGAGCTTTAAAATGAAAAATGAGAAAATAGTGTTACTAGATTTTCTTATAAACTGCATATATTGTATTAGGTACAGGATATTTCGCAGACATCTTTGCCCTTTTCCTGAAATGATTCGGAGCGAAACCGGAAGGGGCAGTATTTTTAAAAGTTTCATGAGGATATTGTCAAGGCCTGAAACAGCACGTCCATGAGTTTTTGACATGTGTGGCACAGGCTATTCTCGATGCTCCGGAGGCAGTGTTAGCAGCTACACAGCAGGTGTATGCTGTGTATGTATTCAGCGAGTCCAGGTCCATGACCAGATCACTCGATGGATTAAACTGGTCAAGTCGCACGTTGGAAAATGACAACATAGAGAGTTGCCTGAAACTGTGGAGGTGGTGACCAACTGAACGCAGTGTGTCGGGCCCAGTTGCTGTGAGAGCCACATTCTGTGGAGGCTCTGAACAAGAAATTAGTAGGCGTAACAGATTTGATAGTTCAGTAGTGGCGTGTTCACCTGTGCATCCTTCACCAGACCAGTTCTCTGGACAGGCACAGAAATAAGGTGCTAGACAGGAGTGGGACTCGGGGCAGTTGGGGCATGTTGCTGCAATGCGACAGTCTTATTAGGTGTTAAGTTGGTAACAAAGGAACTTACGTAAGCAATCCCCTCCAACACTGCTGTATCCACTGCAGCAAACAACTTCTTGGTGATACACAATATTTGAACCGTATCGAAGTTGTGAATTGTAGTAAGTGCTGGAAATGAGAATCATTAAAATGTTTTAACAGTTTTGCATTGCAGCAAGACATTTTTATCTTGTTGCCATTTGCACCAATATAACTTTAATAGCAGTATAGCATGAGATTTGTACATCCCTTGCACAGTACAATTCGTGTACCTGTAACATGTGCTCAGCCACAGCAAAACCACAGGAATAAGATACTTGGTACTTCCCTGGACATAATACTGATAGGTCTGCAGTGATGTTGTCAGTAGAGTGCAAACACTGCATTATGGAAGACCATGAGTGAGAGCCAGAATTTTCTCATCGTACCTTTGTTGGCCATTAGTGAACAAGGGCAAACTGCACAACAGCATTAACACTTCTGCAAGTTTTATAATCATCTCCACTTTGTGATATTAATCCTGCAACAGAATGACAATAAACATGCCTTCTTTTCTGAATCTCTTGCGCCCTTTGTGAAAGAGAGTGATTGAAATTTCCCGCTTAATTCTGCATTTTGTGGTATATTAATCAAGCGTACATAATATTGTGAGTAGAATGAGCAGAGAAGCACTTGCATAAGGCAAACCTATTATGAAACGAAGTAGAGCCATTATAAACCATAGAGGACTTCACCTGCCAAATGGAGAGAGCCTAATGATGAAGCACTTCACTCTTGAATTAAAAGTGGATCCAGAAAAAGTCTCGAAATACTGTCAGACAGGGAGTGAGCGTGCATGCAGTACACTCTTATACAATCACTGCAGCGGACTCGTGCACTTATAGCATACGTGGGCCCAAGTAAATAATCCAAATTAGGAGTCCCGTGCTTATGTTAATTTTGACAATTATTCTTTCCACCACATGCTGCAAACACTGATTTTCATGCCAGCTCCTGTGGTGCCTTTCGTCATCTAGTCTTTAGCAGAGGTGTTTGCTCTCTATCTCCACAGGCAAGTCTGGACGGTCGGATCTCTAAAACTGGAGGAGACTCTGAACAGAGTGGGCAATACTGCAGGGAGGCTGAAGGAGCTCCTGGCACAGGAGAGGGAGTGGAGAGAGAGACTGGAGAACCATCCTCCTCTCAGGGTCCTCCCTCCCGACATCGAGAGACAAAGGACCGAGTTTTCCGTGAGTAACACGGGCTTTGCCTAGCCAGTCACCCACACCTAGTCGAAGTAAAAAGTCGGTTTTGGTCTGATAAGAGAAGTGAGAAGGTTTCCCTGTTAGGAGTCTCAAAGCTAAGAAATGTAATTATGTTTATTGTCTGTCAGGTGATGGAGCAGCAGTACATTGACCTGCAGCCAGCAGTCTCAGAGACTCTAAGACAGGCCAGCATGTTTGCTGCCGACCACTCTCTTCCGCTGAGTCCACTGAAGGTTTGTAGACTATTAATGTCATAAGTACTAGGGGAAAACAGTGGGGAAGTCATGCCACACACATAACTACACACGTGTCTCAAAATTGCTAGTTTCTTGAGGATGAAAGGGTGAGGTAGGGGAGGTTTGTAGACAGTTAAGTTACAGTTACAGAATGGCAATACAGAACCCACCAGCTCCCCATAGGTTCCATCGAATAACTGTCAGAATTGTGTTCCCCTGTATCCAGACGACCTGGCCCAGCTCCACTCGTCACTGAGCAGCACTAACGAGGAGGTGGGGCAACTTGTGAGGAACTGGTCAGACCGGCTCAGAACCCGTCAGTCCACTGCCAACAAGTTTGACCAGGACTACAAGTGGGTGAAGTTGTACTGTGTACCAATGATGTAGTAGAAAATGTGAACGTTCACCACACTTCAGGGGGAAAAGCTTAGGCATGTACGTAGAATATTCAGTACACTTAAATTCAAACCAGGAATCAAACCTAGAGCCATTGATATGGTTGTGCAACCTACGTAAGTGTATTTACCCACTCTGCGTCTCTCTCTCTCTGTACTACAGTGGCCTGATGTCGTGGCTAAAGGCGAAGGACGAAGAGTTGCTGAGAGCTGAAGCAGTGGCTGGTGTTCCTGATAGGGTCACTGCCCAGATCACTGAAGTAGAGGTAGACATACATATTCACTCTATCCTTTCTCTATAGATTAGTAGTTGTGTCAGTCTCTGCCAATGACAGCGGGTTGTGGCTATAATTGACACTGCATACCTCCGATACTCTTTCAACCAATATGGTAGTGTGTCATTCCTGAGTATTTTGTCTCTTAAGTGCCTTTTATTCGGCTGTGGCTACTGTCTCATTAAGATCAGCAATCCTATGAGATTGTTACTGGATTTCATACTTCAAAGTTAAAAAGCACATTTTGACTAGATCTTTCGCTGTCCCAGGAGCTCCAGAGGGTGGTGGGAGGTCGCCGCAGTGACCTGACAGCAGTTGGGGCTGTGAGTGACAGTCTGTGCCAGGAAGTGGTACCGGAGGACTCTCTGGCTCTGGGAGACAAGATGGCGGGTCTCAAGGCGGCCTACGAGGCTCTGGAGAGAAACATTGTGGCACGGAGGAGGGTCCTGGAAGACGGACTGAAGCAAGTGAGTGGTGCAGAGATGGGAAGAGAAGAAGTTAGGTAGATATATCGCTAGTAAGAGGGAGGGAGACACAAGTCATAGTAAAAGCAAGCACATGATGGACAAAGTAGAATTGAGACAGAATTACGGACAGATGTGAAGAGAGCAGGGTATTGGGATGACAGAAAAAAGAGAGAGATTACTGGGAGAGAGGCTTATTAACAAACAAATGTTTGTGGAAAGGAGAAACGAATTATGCACAGAGAGAAGTGAGAAAAAAGGCAGAGGGATGAGAGTTAAAAACAGAGAGACGCACTACCAGACAAAAGACCTGTAGTCAAAGTGTTGTGTTTGACTCTGTGTTTTGCAGGCCCGGGAGTTTGTGGAGCAGTGGGAGGCGGCCATGGCGGGGGTGGAGGCCAAGAGCCAGGAGCTACAGGGAATGAGTGCTGTGGGAGTCGACATTGAGAGTGTCAAGAACCAGCTGGAGGAACACAAGGTCAGGGCCCCTCCTTACTCAGAGCCTTTATGGATCAGAGTTTACACATATAGTGTGCAATTGGTTTGTTAAAGTCAATCTCCAATGTCTAGTTGGGGGTTTGTTAAAAGTCAATCTCCATTGTCTAGTTGGGGATATTTTGTGTTATTGATCATTCTGCGAATCTCTAGTGTTTAGTAGAGTAGGAAGATATTATGAAGGGTGCACCTATGTATGTCTAGGCATCACACTTACTCATACCTACTGCATGCAAGCGCAGGAATAATCTGGCCCCTGGAGCCTCGATCTCTATGGTTCTGCCATTATCTCTGCCTACGTATATACAGGAGTTTACAGAGAGTGTGTCAGAGTTAAACCTCAGATCTCTGAGGTCCAGGCTGCTGGCAAGAGACTCAAAGAAGCCTGCTCTGCCAAGGTGTGACACACATTATCGTATTGGGATTTTACTCAACTTAGCATATACACAGACGGTATGCCTTTTCACTTTTACGTGTTTATATCCAATGATGTAATGCAGCATCACTGTACTTACTTCAATATAATTATACAAGTTAGAGCAGAAGTGGACTGCATATAGACAATCCAATATCTTCAGCACACAATACTGCTCCAAGGGATTTGCGCACGATCACACAAAGCACATCCTTCTAAAAGTCTCTTTCTCATCTACGTACCTCTACAGGATGGACCAGCTGTAACACAGCAACTAGATCAGCTGAGTGCGGCGTGGGCCAAACTCAACTCGGACACTCTGAACAGGAAACACCAGCTGGAGGACGCCCTCCTCCAGCTGGGCCAGTTTCACGATGCTCTCGCCCAGCTCCTCTCCTGGATCGCCGACTCCACGGGGAAAGTATCGGAGGCTCCTCCCCCCGGCATCAAGACTGAGGCCGTCGAGATGCAACTCAACGAACTGAAGGTATCCATGTGGAATTTTGCAATTACGTAACTTTAGAAAGCCATCTTTTCCAGCACTTACATAACTCAAATACTTATTCTATTTACAATAATTGTAAATTACTATCTGCAACATCTCTCCTTACCTGGGAGGGTTTTTGCATTAGGGTTTTTGGTATATACTCTTGTGCAAGTAGATTTGTAATTGTGAATGTATATTGGCTTTTTAAGCGCTACACTAAGAGCAGTTTTTTTTAAGTACATTAATGTCTCCCTATCTTATGGGTCTGAAGTGTATTTGTACATTGTCTTTCTTCTCTGGCCCGTGCCATAGTCCCTGGACTCGGCCATTGCGTCCCACGAGTCGACAGTCACCTCCCTGAACGAGGCGGCCCAGAAACTCATGTCCTCCAACACGGCAGAGAACACAGCAGCCGAAACGGAACAAGACATCGCCTCTCTCAATGAGAAGTGAGTATCGTCGCACCGTCATAGTCGTCCTTCCAAAGCATGCGTTTGCCTCTTGTTCATACTACAATAATGGAAACTTTTAAGGAAACAGTTTGAGACATCTGAAAATTTTTTGATGTGAACAAAGTTTTTTACCAACGATGCTAATTTTAGTGTGATTATCACAGTTTATCGATAAACGTCTCCTGCTCTGGAATTTACTGGCATCTGTATTATTTCTATTGGGCTTCACGTACCTTTTATGCTCCACTCCCAGATGGGATCATCTAAAGGCTCTAGCAGCTGAGCGAAGATCATCTCTGGACACTGCTCTCGAGAGGGCTCAACGTTTCCACGACAACTGGAAGAGGGAATCTGATTGGTTGACGGAGGCGGAGAGGCGGGCCTATGCTGACTGGACTCCTTGTGGACTGCCTGAGACATGCGACGAGGAGATACGAGAACACGAGGTATAATTATGGCAAAGGGTTTCTATATAGGTTCTCTAACAATCTAATGGAAGAGGGTTTCCTAAATTCTCCATCAGAATGGCAGAAAGTTTCTTAAGTTCTCCATCAGTCTAATGGCTGGAGGTTTTCTAGATCTCCATCAGTCTAATGGCAGAAAGTTTTCTAAGTTCTCCATCAGTCTAATGGCTGGAGTTTTCTAGATTCTCCATCAGTCTAATGACAGAAGTTTCTAATTCTCCATCAGTCTAATTGCTGAAGGTTTTCTAGATTCTCCAACAGTCTAATGGCTGAAGTTTTTCTAGATTCTCCATCAGAATGGCAGAAAGTTTCTAGGCTCTCTAGCAGTCTAATTGCTAGGCAGCATGTAAAAGATACTACGTATACAGGTGTTCATGGGAGAGGTTCAGAGCCATGAGGAGGGGCTGGAGGCCCTGAGAGGAGAGGGGGAGGAGCTGAAGGGTCAGGGGACGCCAGATGACCAGAAGAGAGTGGACCTGTGGGTGGAGGACCTGGCCCAGAGACTGGATGAACTGGGAGGAGCCATCGATGACAGACAGGTCTGTATTATAATCAAGACACAAACAGTCATTGGGACGAATTTAAATGAAATTGAGCTTTCGCTGGTAACGTGTGTGTTGACCTATAAAGTAGTTCAGTATTATACCTGATCTTTAAAAGAACCTAGTCTTGTAGATGCGAAGTCCCTACTTTATACGTGAGGTAGTTGTGACGTATATAAACAAAATAGTACGTACATTATCCTGTTTTATAAAACCTGTCTCAGTATGCTATATTTAAGATTAAAGATTGCCAACTGCAGTAGCCCACGCAACCTTACTCGCCTCGCCCCAGGTCCAGCTCCAACAGGCCAGAGAGAAGGCAGGGGAGTTTGACAACAGCTACAGATCCCTGGCAGCCAGACTGGAGGAGAAGGAGGCGACACTGAGGGCCCAGGAGCCCATCCACTCTGAGGTGGAGGTAGTCAAGAGACAACTGGAGGAGAACAAGGTTTTTAAAAAAAACCACTTCATATTCGGAATTCTGAAAGCGTACTAGTCAATAATGATAGTTTGGCTTCTGACCGAACTGTTTGCAAGGGTATAAACATACCATGTTAAAGAGAAATAAAAATAATCTTTTTCATGTTGAAATTTCATCATTCGGCAGAGATAGTGTGCTTTTTCACTAATGGTATAGCAATAGGGTGTCTCCTACAAGCAGTAGAGAAAAGTTATTATCACCATAAGGATTTACTTAGCATGAACTCACATTGAGCTATAGTTGTAACAAAAGATCGGTGTGAAACTCGATACTGCGTGGGGCAGTTCTGATACCTAATCTACTTGTGTTGATTGCAGGAGTTCCTCAAGGGTGTGGCAGAGCTGGAAGGTCAGTTGGATACTCTGGAAGGACTGGGGCTCCTGTTGGCTGGTGGCTGCATGCCTGACGATAAAGAGGTCATTCTGCAGAGAACAAGTGATATGAGGTAGACACTCTCTCGCTCATTAAATTTTACCTATCTATCTAAGTACCTTCTCACTTCACCGTCCTTGTTTTTCCTGCCCTCTCCAAGTTAGTTTTATACAGCTAGTGCATTACAAGACTTTGTTTATAAGCCACAAACATGAATTTAAAAACTCGCTCCCACAGTTCTCTCTTAATTCTTCATAATTATGTTTAAAGCCATTTGTCCAAAGAGAGCAAACGAATACCTGCATGTCCTGTACCCCACAGAGCGATGTGGGATGGGCTCAACTCTGCGGCGATGGAGAGACAGTCGAGTCTGGAGGAGTCTCTTTTGTCCCTGGGGGAGTTTGAAGATGCCTACAGCGAGCTGTGGGCGTGGCTAACTGACGCCCTCAGGCAGTTGGGAGAGACTGAGCCCATCACAGGAGACCCTGACATGGTCGCTGCTCAGCTGGCTAGACACAAGGTACGAAACTAAGACAAAAACAGTGAACTTCTATATACCTCCTTACCAATTTCGATCTGTATATATCTTTCGTCTCTTTTGTCTCCATACATGTATTTCGATCATCATGACACCTAATGAAAAGCACTGAAGTGCAAACCCTCGGCGCATTGTGACGCGCACGCGTGAGTAAACGCATGCGCTGTATCACTAATTGATGGGCTGGGTTTAGTTCTGCCCATCTCGCGCAGAGTCTGACGCGGGCTAACTATACACTACTAGACAGCATGCGAGAGGCGATACACGCCCTGCGTTGCATCTTCTGGTGCCTCCGAGGTCGCAGAGCACGCGGATCGATCAGACCGCGGTAAGCCATCCCGTCCGTTGCGTATTTGCATATTGGCTTTTTCGTGCTCTAGCTTTGCAACGGAGCATTTTCAGAGAAAACCGCCTTTATTTTCTGACCTTCGTCGCCCGTTGGGTAGATGGTATCGTTTCTGGGACGAACAGACGTTCGAGGAGTGAGATAGAGAGTAACAGACAGACACACACAGACAGACAGACAGACCCAAGCTACTGTACCCTCGCTGCGCATGCGCGCCGAGGGTTAAACTATTATCACCATTATGCCCCCAGAAGATTTTTTCCATAAAGTAGCAAAGCACTTTTAGTCTATTCATAGTACGGTTTGATATGCTAGTACGGTTATCAATGGCAACACAACAACATGGCAGCAATCTACTTCACCTTATACTATTTTGCATGACTAGCAATCGCTTATACTGCACCAAACATCACCTATAAAATGTCGATCCCTCAGGCTCTGCAGAAGCAGCTGGGGGCGAGAATGTCCAGTAGGAACGCAGTCACCAAGGCGGCCAAGAGTCCTCATGAAGCAGAAGACAGGAGAAGATCGAGCAGTCCTGAAGAAGAAGTTGCAGGACCTGGAGAGAGAGTGGGAGAAGGTCTGTCAGATGTCTGTGGACAGACAGAGCAAACTCGAGGACGCCTACCGGGGAATTGGCCAGTTCAGGTACCCATCTCTTATTTCTCCTCCCTTCTTTATTTTTACTATAAAGTAAAGTGTGAGATTCTTTTCTTTCTGTTCCCTGTGTACGTGTACAATCACCAAAGACTTTAAAAAGGAGAA
>CASHTH010004255.1:0-14311 GCA_030341885.1 Geodia barretti
CTCAGTGGGTTGTGGGGGTCAGTGTGTAATTACCTGTGGGATGCCCGACATGCACAAGTGGTGTGTCGACAACTAGGATATGATGGACGTATGTTCTTTTGTCCATGCTGTAGTCAATCCATTGTCCATTTCCACACAACACCACAGCATCTTTTCCACTGCATCACACTACCACTTTAACTGTGTCACCAGCCTATCATCTGGACAACGTTGACTGCAGAGGAAACGAAATCATGTTGAGTGATTGTAAACACAGGGGAATTGGCCTGCATGACTGTTCTCCAGGCCAAGAAGCTGGAGTTACGTGTAACAGTGAGTCCTGTTTTCAGTTTTCTTAGTAAGTTCCAGTGTAAGTTGACTTTTTCCAACTTTGTAAGCAGACAGGGAATGTACTGAAAATGATGTTCGACTAGTCAGTGGGAGAACAGGAGATGATGGACAGGTGGAGATGTGTTTGAATGGGGCATGGACCCCAGTCTGCAGTGATAGATGGGGCTACAGGCCGTCTAATGTAGTTTGTCGACAATTGGGGTATAATGGACGTGAGTTTCGTGCAGTCTCTCTCGTTTCACTTTACAATGAGGCCCATTTTTCTCTTCCAGCTTCGTATCCACGAGTGAGGCAGAGAGCCAAGTTACAGAATTATTTGGTTACTGTAAATTGTATTGGTAATGAGGCCAGGCTCAGTGGGTGTAGTCATCGCAAAGTCAGTGTCTGTTATGGTGGAACGGCAGGAGTGATATGCAACAGTATGTTTTGACCCAACACTGCAAAATTAATTTATTCTACTTTCTCCAGATGGGACATGTGATGAAGGAACGGTCCATCTGGTAGGAAGTGATGATGTATCCAGAGGCAGGGCAATCTACTGCCATAATGGAACCTGGCATTCTTTGTGTCGTGATCACTGGAACTCCACCGGAGAAGAAGCACGAGTTCTCTGTCAGACTTTAGGCTATGACACTTCTCGTTACGGTAAACCATTATAGCAAAATGATGCTGTTTGTTATGTTAACATTTATGTAAAGCATTGGCCTTAGTTGATTATGGTCGTGGGACAAGTCCCGTCATCCAATGTGGGAGTGGGCAGAATGCACTAAGTGACTGCTCTAAGCTGGATGACAGTCAATGCAGGGATGTGACCGGGGTTGACTGTATAGGTATGCCTTGTCTGTCTTCTGTTGAAATTTTCAATCTTTTTGTCTGGTGTGTTGCAGCTCCTTGTACTACTCAAGGTCTGACAGACTGTCAGCAAGACAATGTGGAGAATTATTATGGTTTTTGGGGGTTTGAGTTTTACTACTGTAACTGTAGCTCTGACTGCATTTCAGATGGTAGCTGCTGCTCTGATATCTCTGTTACCAAGAACTGCTTTGGTAAGTTATATGTTACTTTAAGAGGTGTAAATGGAAGCAAAATAATGTCTAAAGGGGCAGAGAAGGAGTGCAAAAATGGCAAAGTTCGTCTAGTGGGTGGAGTAACAAATTCCACGGGAAGACTGGAGTTCTGTGCCAATGGAGTATGGGGTAGAGTCTGTAACGAGCTGGAGTACTGGGGTCCTGACAATGCCAGGGTGGTGTGCCGCCAGCTGGGGTTCTCTGAAAAGGGTAAAATTTTAGTACCTCATAGGGAGGTGTTCATGTCCATTGATGGTAACTGGAGGTAACAGGTATGTAAGGCATGAAGATTGTCAATCTCTCATCACTAAGACCACTAGAATCAGAGTGTATTCCAGTTATGACCTCTCTTGCCCATAATTCTATCCATGCAGGTGCATACATTCTTGATTATGAGGACAGATTTGGGACTAGTAACAGATCTGCAGTCATAGGAGAGGTCTACTGTAATGGAACAGAGCCAGAGCTACTGGAATGCTTTCATGCCAGTATTGGAACCCATCGTTGTTATAGAGGCAGTATTGATACCGACATCATCATCAGCTGCTATGGTACACAGTGAAATGGACCCTCTGAATAAGGGACACCTCTGTAGAAGGTTTACTGATACATTAGTGTATCGTATTACCCAGAATAAGGGATACCTCTGAATAAAGGACACTTTCTATGTCCCCAAGGTGCCCCTTGTTTGGATGTTTCACTGTAATTATATTCGGAGTATGTATGAGCATCTATAATCACAGATGAAAACAGAGGTTGTGAGAATGGAGAAGTAAGGCTACAAGGTGGTGCTGGCTCTTCCAATGGACATGTAGAGTTCTGCAAAGACAGAGTATGGGGGAGAGTCTGCAGGCGTGGATGGGACATGAATGATACCATGGTTGTGTGCAGACAACTAGGTTTTGACCCTGAAGGTATGTGTGTGTAATTGTCCAACCCACTCCCAAAGAGTTCAGGACACATCTCTGCTCAGATTCAGCAGATATTCCTGGGCCTGCAAATGCCGGGGATGTTCCAGTGTTTCTTGGGCAAGTCAACTGTAGTGGCAGTGAGCAGTACTTCAATGAGTGCAGTCACGGGAGGCCACCAACTGGTGGCTGTGCTAGAGCGGCAATTTCATGCAAGACAAGCTCAAGTGAGACAATGTATCCACATCAATGTATACATACCCCTGTGTAGCATAACTAATCACCTCCAACAACTTTGTATATACACGTCTTATAGATGAAACAAAGTGTGCTGCACAAGCAGAGACCTCCACTTACCCAGCTAGGTGAGTGTGTGGACCTAAAAGTTAAACTACTCACAACAAAAGTATAATTATACATACCACACACACACCTTTGTTTTCACACAACACTAATATTTTTTACCAGGCCAAGGTCCCAAGGTAGTCAGTCAGTAAAACTATTCTGCTCGTGTTACATCTGCCATGGCCCCCAACTCATTTTGTGTAAAACTAGCCCCCCTACCCACCTACGCCCCTGACTAATTAGGCTTGTCTCTATTACAACATAAAACTTTGTTATCTAGTTACGGAGAGTGCTCAGTGTACAAGTCGGAAACTGGTGTATGTGATGATGTCGTCAGGCCCGGCATTGACTATGTGTATGCCAGCTATAGGCTTGGGGATCAGAGCACCATTGCTCAACTACTCAATAAGAACATCAAAGACATTGATACCGATCAGAATGAGTACTGCATGAAGCAGAGTGCTCAGAGCTCTCTGTCATTTCTACCTCCCTCCCTGTGGCAACTCCACCCATCTGGCCCCTCCCTCCTCCATCTGCCAGGAACAATGTCAGATGGTACAGGAGACATGTCACACAACATGGAGCACTCTTCTCTTGGCATTCGATTCTGTAGACCTTGTAATAGAATGTAATGATACTTCCGCGTTGCTGTTCCCAGTTCCACACTGCTGCACTGATGCTGGGCTGGGTCGATCTGTCCACCTTCCCCCCTCCTCACCACATGAAAATGGAGGAGCACTGGTGGAGATTGTGACTCTAGTTGTAGTCCTATTTCTACTAGCAGCAGTGGCCATGATTATTGTGGTTTCACTTCTGATGGTACTGTCCTCCAAAAGGCGTAGAAGGAAACAGTTGGAGAATATGCAGCTTGACATACTAGCTATGTAAGTAGTCTTAGGGTTTGTAGCGTTAGTTTTAGCCAACAGCACTGTGCACCACGATGATGGTCTACTTATAATCCCTGTTTGTTTTTATTGACCTTCAGAGGTGGGCGTGATGCTCCAGTCTCAGTGTCGGTGATTGAACCAGACGAGAAAGGAGCTGCTGCTAGTGCATCAATTGCTGGCCACAACCCTTACAGTAAACATGGAATACCAGCTCACACCTGTAAATAAAGTACCCCTGTCGTAATTGCCAACCAGTGTCAACAGAACCAAACACCGGCTTGCTGCAAGTACCTTGGCCTAGGATAAGGGTCCCTTCACATCACATGAGAGAGCTGGCCAGGGGAAAGTTTCTGGTCAAGAGTGAAGACATTACCCTACTGGACAGCATTGGAGAAGGTGTGTCAATGTTCATTTTCTTGATTCCTGTTTACTCACATACTCAGGGGAGTTTGGTGTGGTATACAAGGCCAGACTGGGACTGTCTAAGAGAGTGGTGGCTGTCAAGACACTTAAAGGTTGATTCTCTTTTTTCCATCAACACTTTAAACTAACTGCCTCCTGCCAGGTGAGTTTATCCAGGTAGAAGTGGACAAATTTGTGGAGGAGAGTCTGAAGATGAGTCGATTCAAACATGCTCATGTGATGGGTCTAATCGGAGTCTGTCTCGATGCTGGCTCCGCCCCTTACATCATCATGCCTTATATGGCCAATGGTAGCCTTTTGAAGTATCTCAAGAGAGAGAGAAATAATATCGTTGTTTTGGATGAAACTGATGAAGATGAGGTTATTCCTTGCTCAGTACCTAATCACTCCGTTCATAGAGCGTGTTTTCCCTGCAGCTGGGAGAGGTTCGTAAGCGGCTGATGGTCATATGCTCTCAGATAGCTAGTGGGATGGAATACATGGCAGCTAACAAGTACGTCCATCGGGACTTGGCCGCCAGGAACTGCATGTGAGTCCCCACACTATGGAAGATACCGGCTGTTTTACCTCAGCTTTTTACTGGTAGGATTGATGCACATTTCCTGATCAAGATCACAGACTTTGGTCTGTCGGAGGACGTGTTTGAGAGGAACTACTTCAGACAGGACAGCAGCAGTGGGGAGATGGTGAAGCTGCCCATCAAGTGGATGTCTCCAGAGAGCCTCAGTGACGGACACTTCTCTGAGAAAAGTGATGTGGTAAGCACATGGCTCCACCTGGTATAGCCATTGGCAGCCAATATTTTGGTGATCGTGCCTCGTGTATTGCTTATTGTATCTAGCCACTGAAAATGAACTTGTGATTTCCAAGTGTGGCTTCCTATTTTTAAATGACCACATTAGCTAAAGTAGTTAATTGGGGGAAAATCCTTCAATCACTGTCTGACTCTATATTATCTCAACAGTGGTCCTATGGGGTAACGATGTGGGAGATATTCAGTGGAGGGAAGGCCCCGTACCCAGGTACGAATCCCCTCACTCTCATGGAGAGTCTGGAGCAAGGCTACCGTATGCCTCAGCCATACAATGATGCCTGCAGTGAGGCCATGTGAGCACTAACTAATCAACTCCTTGTCCTACTTGAATGATGCCCTTGGTGTGTTTGTAGATACCATATGATGATACAGTGCTGGGAGATGGCGGTTGAGGATCGGCCAACCTTCAGTGAAATTAGTTTGACCATCTCAAAGTTCATTGAGCACATAGCAGGCTACCTACAGATGGGGTACAACCCATTCAAACGTGGGGCGGGGAAAGGGGAAGCAGAGGAAGACGAGGATGATGAACACAAAGAAGAGGATGAAAAAGAGAAAGAAGAAGAGAAAGAAGAAAGTGTGGTGGACTAGATTACCATTCCTCCATCAGTATAATGGCACTAGCGAGGTAGAATGGCACTAGCAACATAGAATGAAACAGGACAAATATTTTGGGAAATGTAAACATTTTTTGGCGAACCACGTCCACACGTGTCTCAGACCACAAAATATTTATATAGCTATGGAGGCCCTGCAGGAAGATCAGGAGGGTGGAGATAATGGTCTCTTGGCCCTCTGGCCACTGACAGAGTATCGACGCATGCTGTCGTGGCAGTTGTCTCAACTGCAGCCAGCTCCAGTCACGAGCACGCGGAGGGCGCAGAAGGAGCGAGAGAGACGGAAAAACGCTCGAGTAACGCCGAGGTGGACCACATTCGGTCCAGCGAGGACCCGAGGACATAGCGTGGGAGAAGGAGGACACAGAAGAACGTGGAGATGGAGGTTTTGTGGTCAACAGCGATGGAGAAGAGGAATGCTACTATTCCGCACGAGAATCGCAACCTGTCTCTGAAGATATGGTAACATTAGCTTGCAGGGGTCGTGAAGCTTACTGTGCCAAAAGGTTAATGATCTATTCTACACGAACCCCTGCCTCTCCATAGCTATCGTGGAGCAATTGGAGTTCATCCCTCAGGGTTTACATATGTGTTGGTGTCGCTTCACAGAAGATGATAGAAGGGAAGAGATGGACCGTGAGAGACTGACCTGAGGGCCCCGGCAGCTGCTACTCTCACACTCCACTCAGGGTCCAGTAACAGAGCTGTTAATGCGTGGGGAAGTCCCTGGTGATTAAGCAGTGTCTGCTGGGCGTCTGTCTCGCACAGCAGGTGTGCAACGGAGCGGCAGGCCCACTCCCTCTCTGCCAGATCCGTAGATGAGACCTGCCGGAATTCCAGAGTCTTTTACCGAATTCACTCTACTTCCTTGTATATATAAACAGTGAAACCTTTCTAATCAGTACACTAATGGGACAGACCGTGCCCACAAAAGCAACTGTTGTTAGGGAAAGAATCATTTTAGGAGTGGTCGACCTTTTCCAGAAGAGGCATGGTCACTTTAGGTATGTTCTCCTCCACTCCTTTCTCTGTCTCCAGGAGTGAAGAGAGCCCCGTGGGTCTGCACCTCGCTTTTCTACCACGAGAACACCGCTTCATCTTCCCCATTCCGCCCACGTGGCGACCTCGAGAGCATGAACCGCGCATGCTCGATGCCACTGCGAGCGGGCGGAGCGACCCAACTTGGGATTTGCCCGCAATGTTCGGTGCATAACGTGCTGTCAGCGCACAGCTTTCCTTTCGTGAAGCAAAACAGATCTACCTGTCGCCGTTACATGAGTATTGTACATTGGCAGAACGGTGAGCAGGTGAGCAGAACGGTACTTACCTTACGCGTCAGTCGTGGTCCACCAGGCAGCTGGCATGCAGCAGTATGTGCACGAGGAATCCTAGCGTATTTGCAAGTTGAACCTTGGAACCAAGCCTCCGTCAGTCACCGAAGGTTGCAGCGCATGCCGTCGAATAGAGGAGAGTTCTCTAGCTAGCTAGATCGATCGGCGCATCACCTTGTAAAAAGAAGGCGTACAAAGCCGCGCATGCGCACTTACACGACGTACGCGGTTGTTATTGGCGAGCGGGCAGGAGCTGTGGTCGTGTAAGTGCGCATGCGCGGCT
Source organism: Geodia barretti (assembly GCA_030341885.1). NCBI lineage: Eukaryota > Metazoa > Porifera > Demospongiae > Tetractinellida > Geodiidae > Geodia > Geodia barretti. The sequence continues at coordinate 7,006 of CASHTH010004255.1, forward strand.
TCGTTACGCGCTTCTTTTCACACACGCTGCCGCGCGATATGCGCCGATCGATCAAGCCAGCGAGAGAACTCCCCTCGGCATGCGCTGCAATCGCTGCCCCGCTGCCCTGCCCTATAGCTGTAGCTAGCTAGCAAGCTCGATTCGGCGATTGATTGGTCTAGAGAAGATTGCCCTTCGTCGTCGACGAGAAAGGGAAAGAGAATGTCGTGCCAGTGAGACTTCTGAGCAAAGAGAGGCTCGTCTTTCTCAACGGCGACTGCGTGATAGGGAACGAGCAAGGCAACGCCTGGCCACGGAAACAGCGGAAGAAAGGGAAGCACGACTAGCGAGAAGTCGTGTACGAGCAAGAGCTGAGGAATCAGAGGAAACGCAACAGTTCAGGCTCCAACAGCTATCAGACAAGGCGAATTGCCGTCGAGACAGTCATTGTGTGCTCGCTCCCGCTCGCCAAAAATGCCATGCATTCGCCTACTAGTATACTAGAAGACATCGTTGGCGAGCGGGAGCGACCCAACTTGGGATTTGCCCGGGCTGCATAACGTGCCTTCAGCGCACAGCTTTCCTTTCGTGAAGCAAGACAGATCTACCTGTCGCCGTTACATGCGTATTGTACATTGGCAGAACGGTGAGCAGGTGAGCAGAACGGTATATACTTACCTTACGCTTTCAGCTCGTCAGTCGTGGTCCACCAGGCAGTGGCATGCAGCAGTATGTGCACGAGCAAACCTAGCGTATTTGCAAGTTGCGTTGTTTTGTTGTTCTTTTTTTTTTTTTGTTTTTTTTTGTTTTTTTGTTTTTTTGTTTCTTGTTGTTGATATGGAATTCTCGCTGTTAGTAAAAGAACAACAAAACAACGCTGAAGATTGGGAAGAGGTACAGCCTCGGTCAGTCACCGAAGATTGCAGCGCATGCCGTCGAATGGAGGAGAGTTCTCCATAGATCGATCTGCGAGGCACGTGTGTGAAAACTTTGGAAATAATTTCGGATAAAAAGAAGCGCGTACAAAGACGCGCATGCGCACTTACACGACGTACGACCGACACCGGTCGTCGGCTCGGACGCGAACGAACGGCTCGCGCGCTCCCGCCCGCTCGCCAACTAGGAATGCACACGGGCATATTTTGCCTCGCGCCTGCCCAGCCGATCCGACGACTGAGCTGAGAGGCCGCTCGCGTGCGCGCGCTCTACTGACTGCGCGCGAAGCCAGAATTCCTACGAATCTGCGCGCACGGCGGAAATTGACATCCCCTAAGCGTGACTAATTTACATTCTGTTAAGACGAGCGCTCGGCTCCGCTCGAACGAACGACTAGGTTGGCTCCCGCTCGCCAATACTAGTGGAAATGTTGAACATTGTTGGCGAGCGGGAGCGACCCAACTTGGGATTTGCCCGTGATGTTCGGGCTGCATACGTGCCGTCAGCACACAGCTTCCTTTCGTGAAGCAAGACAGAGCTACCTGTCGCCGTTACATGCGTATTGATATACATTGGCAGAACGGTGAGCAGGTGAGCAGACGGTACTACCTTACGCTTTCAGCTCGTCAGTCGTGGTCCACCAGGCAGCTGGCATGCAGCAGTATGTGCACGAGCAATCCTAGCGTATTGCAAGTTGCACCTTGAACCATGAAGATTGGGAAGAGGTACAGCCTCGGCCAGTCACCGAAGGTTGCAGCGCATGCCGTCGAATGGAGGAGAGTTCTCTAGCTGGCTAGATCGACCGGCGCATATCGCGAGGCTAGGCACCGTGTGTGAAAATGTGTAAAAATTTGGAAATAGTTTCGGATAAAAGGAAGCGCGTACAAAGACGCGCATGCGCACTTACACGACGTACGACGGTCGACGGTCGTAGATATATATATATATACTAGTAGGTGAATGCACTGCATTTTTGGCGAGCGGGAGCGATCTAACGATTATGTGCATGTAGTAACTGTAGTCGACCCTCTCTCTTTTCGGCAGACTCGGCGGCAATTCGCCTGTCTGATAGCTTCGGATCTGTTGGAGCCTTGCCTGTTGCCTTTCCTCTGATTCCGCAGCACGTGTAGCTCTTGCTCGTACACCACTTCTCGCTAGTCGTGCTTCCCTTTCTTCCGCTGTTTCCGTGGCCAGGCGTTGCCTTGCCCGTTCCCTATCACGCAGTCGCCGTCGAGAAAGACGGAGCCTCTCTTTGCTCAGAAGTCTCACAGGCACGACGTTCTCTTTCCCTTTCCCGTCTACGGCGAAGGGCATCTCCTCTAGACCGATCCATCGCAGAAACTGTGGTTGGCTTCCTCGAGTTAAGTATATACAGAGAGAAATATACGGTGTAAAAATTTTAAATGTTTTTCGGATAAAAAGAAGCGCGTGGACGACGTACGGACGGTCGTATAAATAAATTATAGAAAAATCGCGCCGTTTGTACCACTAGGTTAGCTCGCTCCCGCTCGCCAACTAGTAGGCGAATGCATGGCATTTTTGGCGAGCGGGAGCGAGCGCACAATGACTCTATCTGCACGAGCCATCCTACAACTTGAACCTTAGAATCACGAAGATTGGAAGGAGGTATAGACAGCCTCGGCCAGGTATCGAAGAGCGCAGCGAATGCCAGTAAAGAGACGAGTGAGTTGTTTGGCTGGCTATATTTCGCATCGATATGACAGCTAGGCAGCGTGTACAAATTTGCGCGTTCCTTATCACGAAAGCGACGCTAATTATTATTATTATTATTATTATTATTATTATCACATGCCAATAATAAGGCACAAAAGAAAGAGAGATGATGAAATAGGAGTTAAGAACATGATAATTTAAAAAGAAGCTCTTCAAATGGCGATACAGGACCAAAAACATAACGGATAGAACGAATAATTTGGGCAACATTTGTAACATGATCAGTATATGTTTCATTTTGTAAGAGTAAATGACCAACATGAAATATGTCCAACGAAGGTATAAGCTGAAAAAAACATGAGTCATGAAATATACGCGAGACAAATGACGAATTTGACATAAGGCCAGAATTAAAAAATTTAATAAATCTGCCATAAATTATTCGAAGTATGTTTGTAGTCTTAGCAACACAGTACAAACGAGCCTCTCTGCTCAGGAGTTTCATGGGCACGATGTTCTCTTTCCCACTCTCTTCGACGACGAAGGGTATCTTCCCCGGACTATATGCACATGTATATGCACATGTATATGCACGACATCATACACAGGCAGCACGCATGTGAAATTTTGAAATCCTTTCGATAAAAGAAGCGCATAGTAATCATGGAGACATGCGCCGATGTTGACGACGTACGGTCGTAGATATAATTGGCGAGCGGGAGCGAGCCAACCTAGTCGTTCGTTCGAGCGGAACATTTTCTGTATAATTATATATTTATCGTCGTCCGTCGTGTATGTGCGCATGCGCGGCTTTGTACGCGCTTCTTTTTATCCGAAACTAATTTCCAAATTTTATTTTCACACACAGTGCCTCGCTGATCGGTCTAGCCAGCGAGAGAACTATCCTCCATTCGACGGCATGCGCTGCAACCTGACTGACCGAGGCTTTGTACGCGCTTCTTTACTATTTCTAAATTTTTACGCATTTTCACACACGGTGCCTCGCGGATCGACGATCTAGCCAGCTAGAGAACTCTCTTCCATTCGACGGCATTCGCTGCAACCTTCTGTGACTGACCAAGGCTGTAACCTTTCCCAATCTTCATGGTACCAAGCTGCAACTGCAACTACGCCTAGGATTGCTCGTGCACGTACTGCTGCATGCCAGCTGCTGGTGGACCACGGACTGACGACTCAAAGCATAAGGTACGTACCGTCTGCTCACTGCTCACCGTTCTGCCAATGTACAATAGCATATAACGGCGACAGGTAGATCTGTCTTGCTTCACGAAAGGAAAGCTGTGCGCTGACGGCACGTTATACAGCCCGGGCAAATCCTCGGGCAAATCCTCGGGCAAATCCTCGGGCAAATCCTCGGGCAAATCCCGAGTTGGGTCGCTCCCGCTCGCCAAGAATGTTCAACATTTCCACTAGTATATATATGAGGAAAATTCCGCGCTTCGTACCATTAGGTTAGCTCGCTCCCGCTCGCCAACTAGTGGAAATGTTGAACATTGTTGGCGAGCGGGAGCGACCCAACTTGGGATTTGCCCGTGATGTTCGGGCGCAAAGTGCCGTCAGCGCACAGCTTTCCTTTCGTGAAGCAAGACAGAGCTACCTGTCGCGGTGTACATAACGTATGTTGTACGTTGCACCTCGCCGCAGAGCTCCGAGAAGGGCGGTCAGCATGGGCCGCGGGAGGTGGAGCGTGACGTACTTCTCAGGGAGCCTGCGCTTCAATCACATGTTATGTGTTGATGGTCAGGAAGGTGGCAGGTGAGGATACCGGGCATTACGCGTTCAAGCGTTCTGTCACAGCAGCTGGCATCGAATTGTGCACGCGATCTAGCGTATTTGCAGCTTGGAACCATGAACATGAGAAGAGTACAGCCTCGGTCAGTCACCGAAGGTTGCAGGCATGCCGTCGAATGGAGGAGAGTTCTCTAGCTGGCTATGATAGATCGATCGGCGAGCACCGTGTGTGCAAAATGTGTGAAAAATTGCGAAAAGTTTGGATTAAAAGAAGCGCGTACAAAGACGCGCATGCGCACTTACACGACGTGACGGTCGTAGTAGGCGAATGCAGTGGCATTCTTGGCGAGCGGGACGTACACAATGACTCATCTGCACGAGCCATCCTACAACTTGAACCTTAGAATCACGAAGATCGGAAGGAGGTATAGACAGCCTCGGTCAGGTATCGAAGAGCACAGCGAATGCCAGCAAATAGACGAGAGTTCTTGGCTGGCTATATTTCGCTCGATATGACAGCTAGGGCAGCGTGTAAAAATTTGCGCGTTCCCTATCAGGAAAGCGACGCTGTTACAAACGAGCCTCTCTGCTCAAGAGTCTCACGGGCACGATGTTCTCTTTACCTCTCTCTTCGACGACGAAGGGCATCCCCGGACTATATGCACGCACGACATCATCACAGGCAGGCAGCATGTGAAATTTTGAAATCCCTTCGGATAAAAAGAAGCGCGTAATCCTGGAGCATGCGCAGTTGGACGACGTACGGTCGTAATCCGCGCCGTTCGCCACACTAGGTTAGCTCGCTCCCGCTCGCCAATAGTAGCGTGAATGCACTGCATTTTGGCGAGCGGGAGCGATCTAACGATTGTGTGCATGCGCAAAAAAGCCTGTGTAGTAACTGTAGTCGACCCCCTCTCTCTCTGCAGACTCGGCGGCAATTCGCCTTGTTTGATAGCTTCGGATCTGTTGGAGCCTTGCCTGTTGCGTTTCCTCTGATTCCGCAGCACGTGTAGCTCTTGCTCGTACACGACTTCGCTAGTTGAGCTTCCCTTTCTCCGCTGTTTCCGTGCCTTGCCCGTTCCCTATCACGCAGTCGCCGTCGAGAAAGACGAGCCTCTCTTTGCTCAGAAGTCTCACTGGCACGACGATCTCTTCCCTTTCTCGTCGACGACGAAGGGCATCTTCTCTAGACCGATCCGTCGCAGAAACTGTGGTTGGCTTCCACGACACCAGAAATATACGGTGTAAAATTTTGAAATGCTTTTCGGTATAAAAAGAAGCGCGTGGACGACGTAGGAACGGATATATAATATATAGAAAAATCGTGCCGTTCGTACCACTAGCTCCCGCTCGCCAACTATTGCTATCTTTTGTAAAGCGAACCTAACTAAACTACTAGTGGAAATGTTGAACATTGTTGGCGAGCGGGAGCGACCCAACTTGGAATTTGACCGCGATGTTCGGGCTGCATAACGCGCCGTCAGCGCACAGCTTTCTTTTCTGTCACCGTTACATGCGTACTGTATATTGCCAGAACGGTGACTTACCGAGGCTGTACCTCTTCCCAATCTTCATAGTTCCAAGGTGCAACTTGCAAATACGCTAGGATTGCTCGTGCACATACTGCTGCATGCCAGCTGCCTGGTGGACCACGACTGACGAGCTGAAAGCGTAAGGTAAGTATTACCGTTCTTCTCACCTGCTCACCGTTCTGCTAATGTACAGACGCATGTAACGGCGACAGGTATATCTGTCTTGCTTCACGAATGGAAAGCTGTGCGTTGACGGCACGTTATGCAGCTCGGGAAATCCCAAGTTGGGTCGCTCCCGCTCGCCAACAATGTTCAACAGTAAGAAGCGCGTAATTGGCGAGCGGGAGCGAGCTAACCTAGTGGTACGAACGGCGCGGATACGACCGTACGTCGTCCAACTGCGCATGCTCCAGGATTACGCGCTTCTTTTTATCCGAAAGGATTTCAAATATCACGTGCTGCCTGCCTGTGTGATGTCGTGCGTATACTTGTGCATATAGTCCGGGGAAGATGCCCTTCGTGGTCGAAGAGAGTGGGAAAGAGAACATCGTGCCCGTGAGACTCCTGAGCAGAGAGGCTCGTTTGTATCAGCGTCGCTTTCGTGATAGGGAACGCGCAAATTTTTACACGCTACCTAGCTGTGATATAGATGGCAAATGTAGCCAGCCAAACAATTCTCGTCTATTTGCTGCCATTCGCTGCGCTCTTCGATACCTGACCGAGGCTGTCTATACCTCCTTCCAATCTTCGTGATTCTAAGGTTCAAGTTGTAGGATGGCTCGTGCAGATGAGTCATTGTGTACTCGCTCCCGCTCGCCAAAAATGCCATTCATTCGCCCACTAGTATAGTATCATTATATATTTATTAAAAAATCTGCGGATTAAAAAACAGTGCATATAGGGATCGTATAAAAAGAAAGAGACAAGATAGGATTGTTTTGTGGAAACACTGAGATGCTAGTGAGGAGTTAGGACTCCCACAGGTCATTACAACAGCCCTATATCGTTGTATCGGTGCTTTACTACTTCCTCATGAATATTATATCAGCCAACCTTGCATACTTGAATTTTGTTTTCTTGCGTTATACAATTTTTATATGTTTCCATGTATATCCAATGTTATGGTCGGCTGATTACACTTCCACCTAAATGCGCACTCCATGGAAATGTAGCATGACAAATCTATCAATTAGTAAGTACTTCATTACCCATAGCAGACTCTCTCATCACTTCCCACTCCCACCCTACGACGAAGATTGAAAACTTTCCCTATCATAGCCCCATACATCTATGATGCTAGGTACTCCCACCGTACGACGATATAGGGCTGTTGTAATGACCTGTGGGAGTCCTAACTCCTCGCTAGCATCTCTGTGTTTCCACAAACACAATCCCTATCTTGTCTCCCTTCTTTTTATACGATCCCTATTGCA
>CASHTH010004256.1:0-24566 GCA_030341885.1 Geodia barretti
ACTATTAAATTCCATCGAACTGCGATCGCGTACTGCTATTGATGGGCTTGTCGGCTATGTGTAGCGTTTATCGTGTCTTCCACTAGTAGCCGGCGGAGAGTCAGACACGGGCTACGACAGTGTAGATAGCATGCGGAGTCGATACATGCAAGTCGTTTGGACTTCCTGAGCCCCCAAGGTAAACAGAGCGAGCGGATCTGGTCCGCGGTCGTAACCCCGCTTTTTCGGCTTGTTTTCACGGCATATCTCTCGAACGAAGTCGTTTCAGGAAAATCGCCATTTTCTTTTCAGGCTCCATAGTTATGAATCAGATGGTATCACGCTATGGGCGCCCTCCCTCGTAGCCTGAATAAGCGTCGACACACTCAGACAGACAAGGCAGAACAGGCAGAACGACCAATGTAACCCTCGCTGCGCATGCGCCGAGGGTGTAACAAGGGTATTACAACAGCACAAAGCTACATGACACTATCCCCATATTTTTGTTCGATATTAAAGTTTTATAAAACAATAAAACAAAGTATTAGGACGGTGTGTCATGTAGCTTTGTGCATCTTTGCAACAACCAAAGGTGCTTATATACTACCAACCTGCCAAACCCGTGTTTCAAAATTTGTTTGGAATGTCCACCATAACAGCTTAGAAAGACAAGGGCTGAGAATGCACATAAATTCCATCACACTCGCCCATCTCAGGCAATGATATCAATTTAATAGAACTCAGAGAAAGCTAAACAAGTAGGTTGTAGCTAATGGATAGTATTATTATTATTATTATAGGCAGCTTGAAATTTAGTTCCACAGACAATAAACAAACCTAGTCCCTCCACATTTACATTTACATCAATAACCATGGTTAGTTTGATAAATGGTAACGGCATGACACAAACCCTTAGTAACCCCCCCCCACCACTTTATTAAAGATTTCTGATCAGCGCCTTAAAAATATGTGTGTGCTCATCTAAATTACTGTCTTGAGTGACGTTGATATATTAGATACCAGACAGTTTGTCCAGTCCCCACAGTGACTACACTCACTAGTGGACCTGTGGAAGTGTCAAAATTGTAATCAGTTATAGTTGCAGTGTTTTCTGCCTATACCTGTAGTAAGAGGGGAGCAGCGTTCATGGAGAGTGTTGGTAGGTCACAGTTCTGCCAGTAGTGTTAGTGTGAGTGGAGGTGACGACAAAAGAAGGGAGGGAAGAGGGGAGCGAGAAAGCAGGAAGAGAGGTCACCCGGTCAATTTTTCCTCTCCAATCTCTGCACTTGTCACAGCAGCAACTCAGCCTTAGTCACACTCTGTTGGCACAGCTTCTGCAATTATTTTCTCAGTGTTATTATTTACTCACCTTCAGTTCGCAAACACTGAGTGAGTACACAGCAGGAAACCAGGACCAAGGTTATAAAAACAAGACTCCCCTCTTCTGTAGAGGTTTAGCTACACACTGAAAAACCCCACACGGATTGGTTCAGTGTTTAGGACTGGACTTCGTGTAGCTGCATGATGCTATGATAATTATTGTGTGTGTGGTGTGCTGGTGTATATGTTTGCCTTGGGATGTGTAGTCTTATGTGCCTTGATATATACTGCTCAGGTCAGTAGTCAGTTTGATTGTCCAGGCATCAACTGGCTAGATAATACCAGTGCTTGTGTTGAGCCGACATGCTCAAGCTTTATGTGCTTAGTTAGAGTAGCTTCAATAACTTGTCTGAGTGTTCTTGGCCATAACCTATATAGTGTGTTGGGCTTGTGTGAGTAGTTAGACCTTTTACTCTACTTAAAGGGAATGTGGCAGTATAATTATAAGGGCTAAATTTTGAAATGTTACTCGAAAAAGAACTCAATTGCATTCTTTCACTGTGCCCTTATGGTTTTGTTCTATCTTTAGTAACATTTCTAAATTTACCCCTAATATACTGCCACATTCCTTTTAACATACCCTTCTAGTGGCCTCATATAGAGGTTGGCCAGGTTGCGTCATTTACACATTGCATTACTATGTAGCGCATGTGCCAAAGGGGGGCATTTGCAGAATGGAAGTATTCTGAATAGAACGGAAGTAACGGTTTTTAGAAGTGAACTACAATTGTATTGTGGAATGGAAAATTTCCATATACAATTGCAATGGATGTCCCTTATGGGCTTCCGTAGTTGCGGCCTATAATTATTATTATTTTGTGGTAAGTTTATGGAGCGCATGAGTGTCCCCTCCGTCAGATTGGCTACGGAATCCTCTCAAACGACGGACTCACTCCTCAGGCCCTTCTCGTCTTTGTTCACGGGCTCGTGAGCGACGCCGTACCCCGGCTGTCGACTACCAAGCCACACCCGCCTCACGTTGCCACGACGATGCATTCGTCGGCTCCTCGGAGACCGGAAGACTGTCGTCTCATGCACGGATGGTTTCAAATATTTAAAGAAACGTTTGTTATCTCAATGCATGTGCATTGACAAGGGTCCCCACAGCATTATACCCGTACATTCAAAAACAAATCAATCAGATCCCACTTCTGTTAGAAGTTCATAGGGGACACTCAGTGCAATTGTAAATTTCTATTCTAAAACGGAAAAAAACATCCATTCTACCGAACGCTAGCTACATCCATTCTTCTAAGGACTACGCTTCCACTCTGCAAATTTGTCACATGTGCTACCGTAGGGTATTTTTCGTAATGCACTACATGAATGACGCTCAGTGTCAACCAACCTAGAGGTTCGGAGACAGTGAGCAGGGAGTGGCGTCGTTCATTGTAGAAAGGAAATATCCACAATGAATGCCCCTTACAGCCTTCCGTAGGTTCACCAAGTAGCTACTTTGCAACGCCCACGAAACATCTGTATGAAAATAGCTCTCAATGCACTAAAAGCCACCCAGTCATGTCCCGTCAGAACCTGTTCTAATACTGTTAGGCCAGGAGGTGGATTTGAAGTTTGCAGAGAGAAAAGAAGCAACCAGGAGCCCAGTTTGGGAACAAAGCCTTCCTGAATGCCGGCCTGGCGCTATTATCTAGCCCACTTGGTGGCAGGTGTTTTGTTCTAGGCCTCAACTATTTCTAACAGGGTTCCTGGGTGTTTCCTTTGCGAACTGGCTGTAATAAGGACAACATCATTGAATGAACAATGACTGGGTGGATAGTAACAAGACCTGGAAGACAATTGACTTACACAGGCTGGACGAGAAGATGAAACCTAGCGTTTCTCTTAACATGTATACTGGTTGTAGTATGCCCATGAACAGTATTGAGAGATGCATGCACACATGCAAGAGGCTAGGTCAGACTAAGTGCACTCATTCAACGCTGTCATAGTATATCGGGATATGCATGCTGCTTTTTGTTTAGCTAACTACAAAGAAAGTTGCACTTTTGGTCTACTGCCAACTGGTGACCTTTGAGGTTGCCTACACAGACATCAAATAAGTAGCTACACCTAACAGGAGTTGCTGTTTGAAGTTGCAATGCCGAATGAGTAGCTAACTAGAATCTTTCATGCAGCCTTGCAGATTGAGAAGGAACATATTACACCACTGTTGTAAGTCCCTACCTTATAGTGGGCTACAAAAAGAGAGGCTCAAGGGACTGTTCAGTGTCACCTTTGAGCTGCTTTTGTAAAAGGCCGCTATACAAGATATCAGACAACAGGATGTACTACTTTGTGCAGTTTAGTTGCTGCAACTATGTGCACTTTTTGTCATTTGGTGTAATAGCTCTGACGCAGCTGTTGGAGTGATTTTGCAGCAGAGAGTTGGCACAGAGTGGCCATCTCTTACTAGCTAAGACCAGCTGAATCTCCATTACAGCAGGTTCGAGGAAGAGCTCTTACCTCTCAAATTTGCCACTGCACGATCTAAGGACGCGAGTTCTGTGTGTTCGCTGACCACAAACCCCTCATGTGTGCCCTGACTTCACACTCAATGCAACACTCCTCCTCAACAATTCGACAACTCGATTTTACTCGACAGGTGCAGACAACCCCATTGCTGATCTTCTGTCTTTCATAGAAGTCAATGCTCTCCAGGAGTGCCACTGTGGAATTTATATGGCGAAAGCACAACTCAAAGGCCCTGACCTCGATTCAGTCAAGTCTTCGTCAATTTTTATTAACTTTTACTGTCCCATTCAGCTCCTTCCCGAAATCCTTTCTAGAAGAGACTGAGATGGAGAATTACTTATAAATCCATCTACACCTATGTGTGGTTATGAGTAGATAGTGATCTGAAAAGCAGAGTGAATGGAGTGTTTTTGGGCTATTTTGTCTTGGAGGGGAATAAACAGCAGGGGAAGTCATACTACATGGCCAGACTTTTGTACACCCAAACCGAAAACAGTAAATGTAACATGTGGAAATGTGGCCCTTCACTATCAACATGTGCAAGATGTGCTTACGCAGTATACACCTTCATTGTTGGAACATGCATTGATCAGCTAAATGACGAGAATGGTGCCATTTAAGTGATAAAAGGTATCCTACAATAAGAGTGCATTGCATATCAAGCCTCAGTGGATCTTAAAAGGAGAGTAGACCACCATGGAATTGAACCATTGACCCCCTACGAGCATGAATGTGGCACACATACAGACGTGCGTGTAGAACTTGAGCGTCTTCGATAACCTTTTGGGATGGGAGGGGCAGTTGCAGTAGAAGGTGGGGGAGAGGGGTATTACAAGCACCACACACAGAAATATTCTTATATGGTGTGCTCACTACTTGACTAGAGCAAGTGTTACTGGAGTCAGCTGCCCTCAATGACCCCACTAGATCCTCCCCTGGGTATTTTGCAAGAAATAATATCTCCAGCAAAAACAACAACCAAAATTACTCATTACTAATTAAAGTTCATAGAAATAGCTACATCATTTGGTCCATCGAGTTCTATGTAATCACTATCACTTATCTCACTGCACGTACAATTCGAGTACTTCAAAGTTAATGTCTTCATCACTTCGAAGCTGGTCAGTACACAGCCTCATCTCAATGTCATCACTGGTTGGAGGAGAGATCTCTTTCCTGAACCATGGTGGAGAGTTGAAGTCACAGCAGGTGTTGTACTCACCACATCCAGCACCATCCCAGAGAGGATCATCTCCATAGAAGATGAGCTCAAAGTGGTTCTGACTACCAGTGTCGCAGAAGTAGTCATTTCCAATGAAGTTAGGTACTGTAGGTGGTGGATCTCTGCGTGTGTTAGTGCAGGGACATACCGACTCAGGGCGCTGCGATGTTCTCGTGTAATGCTGCAGCAAATGTCCAGATGTGTTTGCGGGGAGATTGACCATGTGTTAAGCTGATGCCATCAACATAATGGTATCGATAGTGTTTTGATCATCAATAAATCGGTAAAAAGCATCTGGAGTTTTGTCCTGGTATCCAATGATCTTGCCACACACTTGAGAGTACTCTACTCCATGTACTGGCAGCAGAGCCGAGGAGCAGCCAACACCATCAATGTTCTTAGCACACAGTCTGCGAGGACTGGTGAGGGTCCTCAGACCAGATGGACAGGTACTGCTAGTGTCAGTCATGTCGATAGAGGCCACCCTCATCCAGCCTCCAGCTACACCTTTGCAGCTCCTCTCCATGTCACAGTACATTTGTCTGGGTCTGTTGTTGGTTCCACTGAGCCAGTAGAGACCCGAGGGAGACTGTGGGGCCAGCTGGAGGATCTCCTTGCAGGAGGAGGCAGAGTGACTTGGAGTATAGCCGGGATTAAAGAGTTTGAAGATTGTGGTTGTCATGGCATGTCTAGCCCTATTCAACTCCCTCCTGAGCACACTAGCAGTCACTACTTGATCATTCTCCTGACCAGCACAAACTACTATGCAAACAACTAGCAGCACTGTAGAGGCCAGCACACGAAATTCCATAATTGAGAAGTCGCCCAGAAGCACAAGTGCTACTTCAACCTGTCTTGTACTTTATGTAGCATTGCTGGTTTTGTCAGTCATAGACCACACAATGGGCTATGCAATGTGAAATACACTGCAATAATTACGAAAGAAAACCCCCATATGCTGCTGAATGTCTTAATTACCTGGACGTGGTGGTGCGGTCATACGAGGTGGTAGTAAGGCTAATTGATGCTAATTAGAGGACTCTGAAATGCCTTATAGTGTACTCTCAAGAATGGACCCAACTAGCAGTGTGGTCAAGAACTATGATCATTCTCCTGACCGACCCTAAAGCTAAAACCATCAGGGCAAGGGGGTTATTTTTTGGGTATAAAGTCACCAGGTACAATAGTGAATTTGATTCCAGTCAAAACAGAGTTAGCTAGCTTTATCAGCAACCTATAACTGAAGAGCATCCAGCAACATCCAAGTTCCTAATACACATGCGGGGACTGGTGAGGGTACTCAAACCAGATGGACAGGTGCTAGTGTCAGTCATGTTGATAGAGGCCACCCTCATCCAGCCTACAGCTACAACCTTTGCAGCTCCTCTCCATGTCACAGTACATGTGTTTGGGTCCATTGTCAGTTCCACTGATCCAGTAGAGACCAGAGGGAGTAGCAGTGTAGCCAGGAATCAACATTTCGTTACTACCATAGCATGTAGCTATAGCTCTATTCAACTCCCTCCTGAATTCAATTTCATTCTCTTGACTGACACAAAAATACTGTGCAATAGACTAGCAATACAGCATGAGAGATCAGCATGAGAGATCACCACACGAGTTTTCATGGCTGTCCAGCAACTAATGCTACTGTCTGTTTGGCTTTGGTGCTTTTGTGGGTTATTGATGGGGATACCTACACCAGGTTTTGAAGTGGGGAGTGTAATTATGCACAATCTGTTTGGCCACCACAAGAGGAGAAGCTCACTAATCAGAACTCCATCTTGTGGTAATGATGAATGAGCCGACCATGCATTTTTGTAGAAGAGCACCTCTGGGAAGGATTGGAACCCACAACACTCTACCTATACATGTAGACACACTTGAAGTTTTATGCAATAACCTTTTGTACGTCTCCAGTATATACATTGCCATTTCCTTATCTATATACTTCACGCTTTGAGCAGGTAATAGTACAAAACAGAATGAAAACAGTGCTAAAAACATAATGGATGGACAGCTCGGTTCATGTGGGGAGCGACATGCATGTCTGAAAGTGTTTGGAGAAGAGACACACACAGAGCGGCTGCTAACTGGCGTAGAGCTTCACAAACTGGTACACCTTACGGGCAAAGGAATTCTGTGGACGGGGAGGGGGAGGGGTTAATGACATCACATGATTGTCACGTGTGATGTCTAACCTTGTCTCGTTCGTAGTGCTGTGCAGCCTCAAGATTTAGTGGATCGTCAAAGTTTAGGAGATCCGTGAAGAGAGAATTGAGGCCCAGTATTACGTCCTATATTAATGTAATAGAGAGGTATACACTCTAAAGACGGAATAAATGGACTAACAAGACAGAACAAATGGAGGGTGTCCTTATGCGACGGGTTGAATATGCAATAACTGTAGAAAGGTGCCTTCATTTCAGGGGTATATAACAACCTTAGAGAGGGTTCCAATGTATTTTGCACTGTATATACATGTATGTGTACAGGCAATAGGGTGGAACTCCGAACAAGGGGGTCAACGATCTTGTCCCTTGTAGAGAGGCCGGCCCTATCTCGGAGGTAAAATGATACACTAAAGTATTAACATGGGGTTAAAACAAGTGTCCTTTGTAGAGAGGTTGTCCCTCCCTTATCAGAGGTTCCACTGTGCAGCCATACACATTACCTTTAGTCTCCTAGCAGGTGACCAGCCGGTGCCATCTATTGACGTCTCCCTCAGTATGCTGGTGGGGGGAAGTAGGATAAACACAGATGGCATAGGGCTGCTCAACGATCTTAATGCCACACAACATGAACTACTCCTACAGCACATCACCCAACGATGTTAATGCCGCACAACATGAACTACTCCTACAGCACATCACCCAACGATGTTAATGCCAGCACAATATGAACTACTCCTACAGCACATCACCCAACGATGTTAATGCCGCACAACATGAAAGTACTCCTACAACACATACACTTCTGTTGTGCTATATAATGTACAATAATTGAGAGTGTACTCTGGCAATGTGTAATGAGGTGAATGTGTGGGTAAGATAAGCAACCAGAGGAGACTACAGGGAACTAAAGTTTGTGAGTGGAGAAAATGTTCGTAAATCTTCCACCGTGCATGTCACAGTTGAAAAGTTTGCTGATTAGCGGGTTGGATTACAATTTCTCATGTTAATTTGCTACTGAGAAAAGAAAGTTCCAGTGATAATGTCTGACACTATGGTACAGTGGCAGAGCAGTCTTACCTCAGACACACGTCTCCAGTCTCGTTGATGTTGGGATGCCAGAGTCTGGTATTACAACTGACGTTCGGTGGCTGCATACAATTAAGAACATCATAAGACTATGATTGTGTGGACCACAGGTGTAGACCACGTAATGGCGTGTACACACACACACACACACACCACAACTGCATCTGTGGCACATATATACATACCTTGTTGTTGTAGTCCTCTGGTACTTGTACATTGAAATGAAATATACCTCCTTTCCAGTAGCCTTCCTCTGTAAGGAGAGCATTGTTCAACAGCCATATACACTATATCTGGTTCTGTATACAGTTGAATCGGGGGGGAGTACATACCTGGTCTTATGGTTACGATGAAAGTCCTGAAATTGTCGTGATTGGGGAAGTTAACTGTACAGGTTTCTGCGGGAGCAGAGTAGAGTAGCTAATGGTAGGGTGTGGGAGGGGGTGATGTCGAGGTACAGTGATACTTACTTGGAAGGATCTGTCCCAATTCTCTGACCTCTTACACACATACAGAGGACGGAGGACAGAGAAAGAGAGTGAAAGTGTGTGTGTGTGAGAGAGAGAGAGAAAGAGAGGGAATGAGAGACAGGAAGGGAGAGAGAGAGGGGGAAGGATTTTTCGCCTAGATTCAGGAGTATTATAATTATGAATACGATTTACTACATCATTCATTTGAAATTGGGCGAGAGTATGTATTACAGACTAATCAGGCCCTGATTGATATCAAAAGCTATAAGTTGTGATATATAGCTACATGTCTAGGTACATACCCTCAGTGAGCAACTGGGATCTGATGGACATCCTTCTCCTGACCCTCCTGCTCTCCCCCCTCCCCCCGTCAGCGGAGCTTCCAGACGCCGCCTGCTCCTCCAGCTTTTTCCGTATGGTCAGCATGACTACTCCTCTCGCTACTTTTACTGTGGAACAACGATATCCGTCCGCTGGCTAGGAATTGACCCGCTAGCCAGGAGGTAGGACACGCCCCAGCGCCACGCACAACTTACAGTGTAGAGTTTAGTGTGGGTCTATTGGCATACTAAAGATGGTGGAGGCGTTGAATGGTCGAAGAGCGAGGGAAAGCTGGCAAACAACACAGTCTTTCTCGGCTCCTTTCTGGATTTTTGCTGACCATGCATTCCGCTAAAATAGAGGAGAGCACGCCCACAAAAATATCGCAGAATAGGGGACCCATTATCCACGGTCTGGGTGAAACGTGATGTTACTGCATATTATATATTGTAGACCACACAATGTGAACTACTGAATGCAACATGAACTTGAGCACACACATCTAGCTCTGTCTCTTTAGAGGTGGCGGCTCTAAACTGTCGTGGTGACCCTGTGTGGAAAAAACAAGGTTTCGAACATTCATCGCCAAGCTGCATTGCTGGTGACATGAATATGTGTGCATTTCAAACAAAAAGCATGCAATCTCGTACTAGAACGTCTCTCCAGTCGTGCTTGAATCTCCAGAGGATCCAGCACCACATGGTCGCACCCATCAGCTTGCCTCCCCACGAGTGAACCAGTCGCGGCGTCTTACCCAGCGCCCCCATAACCTACACCTGCCCAGAACACACACACCTTATACTTCTGTCGTCACTCAGAACTAGGAAAAATTGTGAGCAACAAAACTTTACCGTTGGGAGGGGAAGGGCACAGAACCGCTGCTGCTAGCCTTGTTTGTGTTGGTCGTTCGCGTCTTTCTCCTGATCACGTGAGCTTCGTTTTGGTGGTGCGCTCTAAAACGAAACTAGCTCGAGCGGGAGAGAGGGGGCGTAAACCACCTCTAGTGCTGCTGCTGCTGCTCGGAACTGCACACTGCTAGAGCTAGCAATGTCACTGTTCAAGGCGCGGGAGTGGTGGGCCACCACCAGCGGCTACGAGGAATTCCACGATCTGGGCTGCCTGTGCATTGGAAACCTGGACAACAGCATGCCGCCCTCCAGTGAGCTCCTCCTCAGCTCGGTGCAGCAACATAGCTGGCTAGCAGCTGCAGACATTCTGCAGCTGCTGACTAGTATTGCATACAGATACATGCATTTGCTAGAATCTTCCAATTTATGTTGCAAAGTTGCTTCTTTGCCGCAGACAAGATTGCAGTGGGCAGTTTCCAGGGGTTGGTTCGTGTCTACAGGCCTGAGCCCGGCTCCTTCTCGCCCGACCATCTGCTCATTGAGCACCAGACGGGCAAGGCTATCCTCCAGCTGGAGACTGGCAGATTCATACAGTCAGTACCATATGTGTACAATGATACTTTAGCAAAAGCAAAATTCTGATTTAGGGTGAAATACATACCACACTGGAGTTTTTTTGTTCACCATTTCGGTTGCGATTTCCTATTTTCTCTTTTTGCATGTGATAATTGCTGTCTGCATTTTTTGGTGATATTATGTGATGAGGGAACCTTCCTCTCACCGCTGCAGAGGCTCCAAGCAGCTCCAGCTCGCCCTGCTGCACCCCAAGGAGGTGGCAGTGTATTCCCTCAGTTCCCAGAGCTCAGACGACCCCTCGGGGCCGGACCAGAGTCTCTCGGAGCCCTCCAACCTCTACACTCTGAGTCCCGTCTACAGCAACTCCCTCAGTCGAACCTCCTGCAACATGACCATCGGAGCTTTCGGGAGAGTGGACGGTGGGTGTTGAATAAGGCCGTGCAATATTGTACTACTGCAATGTTTTGAGAGGAGGCTTTTTAGTAACAACACAAGTTTCGTGCAAAATACTTTTATGGGATTGAAGGTATGATGTTCGCCAACAAAAATTTCAAAACTTTCACAGACAGATAAAAAAGTAGTTCTTTATGTCGATTCGTTACTAGCAATTATACATTTTTTGACGAGTAAACGTATGTGATGAGGGAACCTTCCTCATACAGGATTGCAAGATTTCACTTCTGTAAATAAACATAACGTGATAGGAAAAATGATCCGAAATCTCTCTCTCCAGTTGGAGACTACATCTGTGTCCAGTCGATGGACGGGCAGCTCTCTTTCTTTGTCCACGACAGCTTTGCCTTCTCCGTGTTCCTGCCCGATTTCCTGACACCCGGTCCCCTGTGCTACCTGGCCAGGACTGACAGCATCGTCACTGCCAACTCCTCGCGACAGCTGCTCAGTTTCCAGTGAGTCGCATCTCAGACTATCACTATAAATACGGTAGTACTTAGTACATAGGGATGGGCATGGTACTGTACATACCATAGATGTATGATGCTGTGATAGGGAGTTTTGTTCACCAGTTTACAGTGAGTCGCATCTCAGATTATAAAGTGGGGAGGTATCTTTAACCTTTCAAACAAGGGACACTTTGAGATGTGTATCTTGTAATGTGTTTATCAACCCATTCTGTACACATTTATAAACATAATTGAGAAAGCAGCGGTAGAATTTGAGGGTTTTTAAAGCCAAGTCTCTAGCGACTTGCGAGCACTCTTGTTGGGTAGAGTGCACTAAGCACCATGTGATGGCTGCATTGCATGTCGACAGTAATAGTGTTCGAATCCCAGAAAGGGCAGCTCCTTTTTCCTTGGAAGAAAGAGTTGTTGTGGGTGTTGTTGCTTTGCCATTGTCTGAGACCTCCTTGTTGGCACCTGCATTTCATGTGTATGTGAAAACTACGAGATAGAGGGGCAAAGGCACAACAAACGAATCAATTACACCAAGCACAGCTCTTTTTCTTCAAGGAAAAAGAAATAGCTGCCCTAGGTGGGATTAAAACCCACGCCACTCTGCAGTCTAGGCAAGTGCTCTACCAACTGAGCTACCAGGGCAACTCGGCTGGTAGGGGTTCGAATCTACAACACACGTATGCACAGTAATATGTGTAGTACAATTGAAGAAAA
Source organism: Geodia barretti (assembly GCA_030341885.1). Taxonomy (NCBI): domain Eukaryota; kingdom Metazoa; phylum Porifera; class Demospongiae; order Tetractinellida; family Geodiidae; genus Geodia; species Geodia barretti. Next base: position 12,157 of record CASHTH010004256.1, read on the forward strand.
TGATGTGTTTGTGCAGGTACCAGTCTCTGTCTATGGCCTACTGTGGCAGTGCTGATGTTGGTGGCCGTGAGAATGCAGGGAAGAAACCCAGGGTAAGACCATACACACAACATATTACAATCTGACTGTACACATGTAGGCCCAGTGTCAGTGTTAACAAGGATGACCATGTGCAAATTTTTTCATGCTAGTGTACGAATGCCTCGTATTATCTCAACACAATCGTGCAGTACTTGCATGGATACATCAACTAGCATTCTGAGAGTCTATGACATCATACAAAAGGTGTCGAGGTAATAAACAAGAATGCCACGGTAAAATGTTTTGGATGGAACACTGCACAAACTTTGTTGATGCCACTCAAGAACACAAGCAATGAATGAAAGCTCCTCCTACTCTCTAACCGTTCCATTGTCTCGAGATTCCTCCCTCCGCTGCAGGCTGACTGGACTGTCAACCTCGGGGATCATGTGATCTCCATCCGCATTCCTCGACAGTTGCCGGGGAAACCGTCCCAGCTCCTGGTGCTAGGGGAGAGGGGTGTGTACTGTGTCCTGGATACGGGTCAGCTGAGGTTTATGATGAAACTGGAGGTCAGCCCGACCTGCATTTACCCCTATGGCGTGGTCCTCTCCTCTGATTGTGAGTTACAGATTACATACACTTATATAATAGAAAATTCAGATGACTGAGGGGTTACTTCACTCACCAATTTATGCACGAATCATAATAAAAGAGCAAGAAGCACAGTGTAGAGTGGGTTCTTTCTTCTTGTAACCGTTATCAGGATTATGTCATTCTGATGTCACCTCCTTGATGTCACCTACAGTAGGAGGTGACACTTATAAATGTGAGGGTGTTACCATCCTTTACTTCAGAACCGTTTCTCAACTCATGCCATCCTTGACTCTGACTGAGTCTGACAAATCTCCACATACATGCACTATTTATGCAATAAGTATGTGTTAGTTCAGAGGCTGTGTACAGTACGTCATTGAGTTGAGGGTGTTACACATGTGTGTACAGTGGGACCTCCGACAAACAACTCCCCAACAACTCTATACTCTTCTTCCTGTGTACCAACTTACCTTACTGTTTTATACACATTGTACCTCTCAATAAAGAAAACTTCCTGATAATGAAAATAACTGCTGTCGTAATAGTTTCATTACTCGGAGGTCCCACTGTGCAACATCAACCTTCTCTCTGTGTAGTGGGAGAGAGAGGAGGAGGAGGGGAGGAGGGAGGAGAGGGCAGTCTCCAGTACCTGCTGGCCACAGACTCCGGTCAGCTACAGGTGTTCCAGGACTCCGCCCTCAAGTGGGCCGCCGCCCTGCCACACCCTCCCACTGACATCTCTGTCGCCACTTTTCAGTGAGTCTCTTGATTGCTAGCATCACAGCCAAGTCTTTTCACACCTAACAACACATTAACTAGGGAAACCCCTATAATCTGGATACCAGGAAGGTTTCCATATTAGTGAGGTTCCATAGTGAAGGGTGAGAGACAAGCAAGAGAAAGGAATTTTAGGGGTGGCCTGATTTGAGGGGTTTCCTCATAAAGTGTATTCATACATGAGGAAACTAGAGTAAAAGAGGCAGAGTTCTAGAAAGCAGTTTTGGGCGGAGAAAGCACGCACGTGCGTATTTAGAATGACGTGGAACTTATGGTATGTGCAGTCCCCATCACTAAAATCCCACATTCTGATAACCAGGAAGTCTAAGGCAGAAGTTCAGTGGTACACCTAGACATTAACACACTTTGGTTAATTATACCTGACGTAGTGACATGGGGGAACAACTATAGCTAGATTTGGGATTCTGGTCTCACCGCTCTTTTTTTTCACCTTATTTACTTTTCATATTGCATTATGACCCTCTAGAACATTCCTGGATGCTCCTACTAATTACCTTATTCTGTGTCACTATATAAAGCACGCATGTGTACCGTTAGGGGCAGAGTTTGCTACGTAGCAATATTTCAGTATCAGTAGAAAGTATGATTGTAAAACTCTCAAACGTGGCAACTGATGAAGTGCCAGCCGCCAACTAGCGAGAGAGGGAACGCTATGCCCGCCGTGCCAAGAGAGTAGACTGTGTTAACAGGGACTGTAGCAGTGTGTGAGGTGTGTCTCTCTCTCTCTCTCTGCCTGTGCAGGGATCTGCAGGGAGTATTGGTGACTGTGGACGAACTGGGTCACCTGACCTGCTGCTACCTCGGTACCGACCCTCCCCCTTCACCGCCCCGCCCCCCTCTGCCTCCCGGGACCTCGATTTCTCCCAGATGGAGAGGGAGGTGAGGGAGCTCCAGAAGGACATCAAGACTGCCGAGAAAGGTCACCAGGAACATTACTAGAGGAATGTACATAAAGCATTTTTTGGCAAGCGAGAGCGCGAGCATTTCAAAATTTAGCACGTTTTTGCGCTATTTAGAAACAACATCATATTGTTACGGTGCGAGCATTTCAATATTTCGCGCGTGTTTAGTGCGTCACATAAACCTTACGGTATGTTGGTCCATCCATGAATCAGTTGACCGTTACATAGATACATACTGTACATATGGAAACAGCAAGCACGAAGTTTTCGTGGAAAAACTTTTGCTCATAAACCACGAAGAAAGTCTTCTCCCTCAAGTGTTTCCCTTATATGGTATATCTCTGGATTATAATATACGAGTCATCCATTGTCGCCAATGTAGATCAAGTGATCTCGCAGGAAATGTTTAATGCTGTGATATTTCCCAGTATTGGAAGGCAAATTTACATGTGTCAAAAAGGTTTGCGCGTTAATGTGCATTGTTTTGAATCACAGGATCCAGCAACACTGTGTGAAGTGTCGGGGCAGCTTTACTGTATGTTTGAAAAACTGAGTTACATGTCCCGTGTTCGATATTTCCATGTAGCTGTGTGGGGGGCAGCTTTATCTGTTTGCAAAACTGAGTTACATGTCCCGTGTTCGATTTCCTAGCTGTGTGGGGCAGCTTTATCTGTTTGCAAAACTGAGTTATGTACATGTCCCGTGTTCCATTTTCCTAGCTGTGTGGGGGCAGCTTTATCTGTTTGCAAAACTGAGTTACATGTCCCGTGTTCGATATTCCTAGCTGTGTGGGGCAGCTTTATCTGTTTGCAAAACTGAGTTACATGTCCCGTGTTCGATTTTCCTAGCTGTGTGGGGGGCAGCTTTATCTGTTTGCAAAACTGAGTTATGTACATGTCCCGTGTTCGATATTCTAGCTCTGCCGTTGTTCTTCCTTTTGTATCTTAATCTGTTGAAGACACCAACATAGTGCACTCTGGGTTTTGGTTGTTGATGTTTTCCTTGTGTATATTCATCTCTGTTGGTCGGTACCATTGTACCACTAGGGTCGTGTATATAGGTGTATAGGTGTTTGATTGTGTATACCCTTTTCCTTGTGTGTCTAATGGGAGTTCCTACACAGACACGCACACACATCAGTTTCAACATTTTATCAAAGCCGTTTGAGTTTGTGCAACTACTGACACTGTTTGTAAGGAAACAATCACATCAAAAAATGGCTGTGAAAGTTTTTGTGTGTAATATGAATTCCAGGGGACCGTTAATAGCTATGTAGTTGAACATTATTACTGTTGTATTACCAATTCATGTCAAAGTGAGATTCTCGTATTCTTTAACAGTGTTTGTATGTATCGAAAATGTTCGACCGACTTTCAGGCCGTTATTGTGATTGCTAACTACAGGAGGAGAGGGACAGATGTTTGGTGCTGAAGGTTCTCTCGTTGTCAAGACTGAGATCCTCGGAGCGCCTCGTGTGGTCGATGTAAGACTCATTATGACGTGTGTACATTAAGAGATTATTCACTAGTGGAAGCGAACCACCCTGTGGTAGGTGTACGTGTAATTGCACACACGTCGTAAGCAAATGTTGGTGGCACATTTTAACGTGAAGGTGAATAAACATTGCAAGTGGAGTTCTGAAGAGGCTTGTACCTGATATTCCTCGCAACCTACTGTCTATATAGAAATATTTGTCAGGTGACATATAAAAATAAGTTCGGTTTTAAAATCACATCCAGTGATATTTTTATCTACGGTTCAAGTGGGTGGGTTGGAGGGAAGATGGTTAATGTCTAGTCTTACACTGTAGTTTGTTAGTATATACACACGTACATTGATGTTGGCATAATATGTAGGTTAGTTGTACGATGGTGAAGTTTGTGTTGTGAGGGGATGTGTAGTGAAGCAAGGAGGATTGTTGTGCCTCTGCAGTGGGCACATGATATTGATTTGAAAGTTGCTGTGTGTGTGTTCACCATTCACAGCTGAGTGATTCAGGAGAGGTGGAAGGAGATGAAGAGGAAGGAATGAAGAAATGTGTCGACATCAAGGTCTGATGCTTACTTACATACCTTAGCAGGTACCCGTGATCGTTGTTCTTATGACTTGCATGTACAGAAAGTCTGTATACACTGTCTGGCCTGTGTATGCGTATGTAGCTACTGTGTGCATAACCTGTGTGTCTGTCTGTTTCAGTTGACGTACAGTTCGTCAGGGGTGACCAGTTCGTGATGTCACCACGGTCGTCTCCTCCTCCCTCCCTCTCACCACTCACCCCTCACACCTTCACGAGACCGTCGTCACGGGCACACCTCTCCCCCACACCGTCACTGTGGTATGCACGGCTCAGTCGGTGCCTACTGAGAGACACGTGACCCTCACCACCACCTACACCAGCAGCAAAGGTAGGGCAAGGGAGGGTGTTAGTGTACACACACTTATTCCACATATGTAAAAAGCCGTCTCCAAGGACACCTCAAATGAGTGGAACCCCTCTCTAAGGACAACCCTCAAATGATTGGAACCCCTCTCTAGTGGAACCCCTCTCTAAGGACAACCCTCAAATGAGTGGAACCCCTCTCTAAGAACACGCCTCAAATGATTGGAACCCCTCTCTAGTGGAACCCCTCTCTAGGACACCCTCGAATGAGTGGACCCTTCTCTAGAACAACGCCTCAAATGATTGGGAACCCCTCTCTAGTGGAACCCCTCTCTAAGGACAACCCTCGAATGAGTGGAACCCCTCTCTAAGAACACGCCTCAAATGATTGGAACCCCTCTCTAGTGGAACCCCTCTCTAAGGACAACCCTCGAATGAGTGGAACCCCTCTCTAAGAACACGCCTCAAATGATTGGAACCCCTCTCTAGTGGAACCCCTCTCTAAGGACAACCTCGACGATGAGTGGAACCCCTCTCTAAGACACGCCTCAAATGATTGGAACCCCTCTCTAGTGGAACCCCTCTCAAGGACAACCTCGAATGAGTGGAACCCTCTCTAAGAACACGCTCAATGATTGGACCCTCTAGTGGAACCCTCTCTAGGAACCTCGAATGAGTGGACCCTCTCTAAGAACAGCGCTAAAATGTTGGAACCCTTCTAAGGACAACCTCAAATGATTGGAACCCTCTCTAGTGGAACCCCTCTCTAAGGACAACCCTCGATGAGTGGAACCCCTCTCTAAGAACACGCCTCAAATGATTGGAACCCCTCTCTAGTGGAACCCCTCTCTAAGGACACCTTCAAATGAGTGGAACCCCTCTCTAAGAACACGCCTCAAATGATTGGAACCCCTCTCTAGTGGAACCCCTCTCTAAGGACAACCCTCAAATGATTGGAACCCCTCTCTAAGGACAACCCTCAAATGATTGGAACCCCTCTCTAGTGGAACCCGTCTCTAAGGACAACCCTCAAATGAATGGAACCCCTCTCTAGTGGAACCCCTCTCTAAAAAGTTGTCCTGGGTGTAGTTGTGTTGTTCCTAGGTGTATATAGTTTTGTTTCTTGCTTTGCTTGTGTAACCTCGTTGATGGATGCATGGCAAACCGAGAATAGTTGGACCGTGGTGAAAGGGAGTTAGCTGTATGAATTGGGCCTCCTTATAAGTTTTGGTCACTTTGTTGGGTGCAGTAACTTTATCACTGTGGTTTGGCATATTAATATGATTTTACCATTTTGAAGACTCCATTTTAATTGAGCCCTAGTCTTATGGGTGTAATAATTATACAGAGTGAGAAACATGTGAGAAGCATGTGCTGTTTGTGTGAGATAGAGAACTGGTATCGATTGTCATAATTGCAGGGGTCACGAGGGTGTCGAGTGAATCAGTGGAACTGCCATTGTCTCTGTTCTGTCAGCCTTGCCTGCCAGCAAAGACTGCCTCTCACAAGGTACAGTAGTGGATTGTATATCATTCACTGCATCCGTCATATTGTGTATAGTGGGAAACTTTCGATTCGAGGATTTCGCGATTTTTAACCGTCTGAAAAAGTTTTTCTGGAACTTTGTGGGCATGGGAGTTTCGTGTTATTCGCTTGTGGGCCCGTGCTCGCTCCGGTGTTTCCCCCGTGCTTTGTCGCCCCGCCCCGTTTCCTGCTGTTTCTGTCCTTCTGTCGTGGATTGGTTTTTCTTGTTTTTTGTTCCCCTCGCTCCTCCCTCTCTACCAGGGTCTTCCGCCCACCCCCTCCACACTCCCGCTCCAACACCATCCTCCGCGGAGGCGCGTTCGTGGTTTCCCCTCCACTCCACTGAAGCTTCCAACGAGATTCATTTAATTTCGCTCGCTCGTGCCACACTCCTCTACACATCCCAGGCAAACCAATCTGATCCCGCGCCCGCCCAAGCACTGTCCCCACCCCCACCTCCCCCGGTAAACCTTACAGTGCCGGCCCGCCGGCCACCCCCACCTCCCCCAGCCTCCCTCTGCATGCACCCTACTGTTCTGTTTAACCGTGTCGTCCCCTCGGCATCTGCCCAGCTTTCCGTTCTGCTGTCCCTCCATAGTACACTGTATGTCTGTCCACCTTTTGTTTTCATTTGCCTCTGGCCCCCTTGCGAGCCTTGCCGTCCCGCCCCTTTCCCAGGCCCGGCCCTACGACCCCCCCTTCCAAACCACCCTCTCTCACCACTGTGTAGTGATTTGTGTAGCTAGTACTGATATCAGCGCCATTCTAGACATGTTTGCGGTGACTCTGGACACAACAAGCCGGCCGTGTCCCTCCACTCTTCTTCCGCCTCCTCCTGGCCTCCCCTTCGCGAGCATTCCCCTCCCAACGTCCTGGGCTTCCAGGTACTCGCTATAACAGCGTACCGGTGTAGTACTCTAGCACAAGCAGTACCACAGCAGACATGCAGCGTGTGCAAGATGGTTGCAGTCATTGTTACGCATCAGCATGTTACTGCATCTGAGAAACGAGAACGACACACAACACATGCCTAAACTTTGTGCACTATTGAGCATGCTCCCCATATTGGCTAGTGAAAATAGCACGCACGCACCGACCACCGCCCTCCATCATTATTCTCACTGTATTCTCACCAACTTCACATTAATTTTTCTCGCATTTTCATCCTTCTACCACCCTTCCGACAACGGGTTCCCCTCGAATCCGATTTATTTGCATTGTGCATGCACATGAGGTATAACGAAACTGATCCCCCCCAAACCACCCAACAACTTCCCCCGCCTACCACCACCCTCTAGACACCCCTCCCACTTAATCTGAGGGTGGCCAAACTACGCAAAAACTACTCGATGGTACACCTAAACGGCTATTTTTGTTCAATTACCCTTCTTTACCAGCCCTTTACCCACAAGGTCTTGAAAAGTTTTGCATTTGTTGTACGCACATGAGTACCAAACGAACAGGGACAAAACCAACAAATGCCTTAACAGATTTGCACTATATGTTGGAGGTCTGGCTAGTCGCACAAAATCTATTTATGCTTGTACCATAAGCACTCAAGTTTATCCTTGCATTTTCCCTTCTGTACCACCCTTTTGGACAAGGGTTTTCGATATGGATTGTGCATTTGCTTGTATGATCGTGCGTAACCTTGACCCTGTAACATACAATCCTCTCCCACACACAAACCACACAACCTTTTTATTTTTGTTGGCCACACGTCACAACCCCTTCTCTCCTTACTCTTCTAATTAGACGTGCTTACTACCGGGGTACCCTGACATGTATGAGTTATTCATTATAACGGGATGCGTGCTTTTTTGCCCACCCAACTCTGTCTTTTTGTGTTCCTTGTCGCACAACCCCCACCTCTGACACCGTACCTCCCCAAACACTTGCCTCCCACAAACGTCACCCACAAAGCACTCGGTCATGGATGTTTGCTCGGCCATTCTGATTCCTCCCCAGAGGACTCCCCATACTAATACCAATTCGATAAGCGAACACGATCCAGAGTTCATATTGTCCCCAGGGCTCTCCCTACTATGCGATGCTCACGACGCTCCCCCCAATCAAAATAGGTCAGGAAGCGTAATACCATAATCGACAAATTGATCTAGTCAGAAAATACTTAGGCCAATAGTAAGACCGCCAGAGAATTTATTAGATGGAGTAATGTGCTGTACTTACCTGCAAAATCAAGGTAAAAGCACACGAAAACAATCTCCAGGGGTTATCCCACAGAGATGTGTTTTCACCCTTAGGAGTTTTATAGTGGTGTGAGGACTTCATGCTTCAGCTCGGCTACCCAGACTAATATTATTAAGAAAATGACAACCACCAGCATCCGAAACTGACTCGGGCTTACCCCTTATCCATTACCACAGATTTTGGTACTTGTGGCCCGGGCTCATTCCTTCAATTACCATTTTGTGTGTTGCGTTTAAATAGAATCCAGGTAACTCAAAAAAAAAAATCACTATTTAAAGTATGTCTGCTCCTTCGTTATGGATTAGCCGAGAGAAAGCCTTTTATTGTAGTTGTTAAGAATGCTTAAAGTTAGACAAATTGTGCTATTCTAGTATTGTTTCCTGGGCTTTCGCGAAACACCATGGTAGTAGGATACTTGTTTTTTATGGGATAACAGAAAAAGCAACAACTGATGCAGGTAAACCTAGTTTGCTAACAATGGTTGCTATTGTTGCTTGTGGTTGGACATTCACTAGTATGCCAGTCATTGTCCAGTGACTCTAGTGAACTCGAACAGAACTCTGCTTTAATGAGTTCCTTAGGTGACCCTACAGATGAAATTTACTACACTGTTTTGCTTAGATCAGAACAGATGGTAAAGAAAAGTTTTCAGCGCCACCACCGGAACTAGGAGCAGCTCTCCCACCAAGCTCCATTCCCTTTATAGCTTCCTATCCGCTTCTTCCCGCCCTATACCTGCGAGAAGTGGTAAAACGGTGCGAGATCTTCACATGGCGAGGGGACCCCCTCCACACAACCGTACATATTCAGACCACATATCACGCCCCACAGAGTAGCCACATTCATTAGACCCATCACACCTGCATACCACCACCACCATCCCCACCCACAGACATACCCCCCCCCCGACACCCCCGACACAAAAACCGGTTCTGGGCACTTGAGCGGCCGCCCCACCACACTTCTAGGCTGAACCCCTTAAACCTACATGTGGGCGACCAGCACAGCTCCAACCACCCACAATTACAAGGGTTTGCCAGGAGGAAAGGTGACGAGTGGACAAGTCTGATTGTTGCATGAGTCTTTACACCATGAATTCAACTGCGTACCCAGTGTATTTGAATACTGACCACACATGAGATACGAGAGATATAGGTGAAGGCAGAAACCTACCATTACTATTAGAGAGCCAGCAATGCACCCGGGATAGGACCAACAAGAGCTTATCAGATCAGGGCCAGGTTGGACCAAGGAGGGGTTAATAATGTTGACAACAACCGCCCAGCTGATCTATTCCCACTATGGTAAACAAGCAGGTGTAAAATCATTTGCGTTCAAGGCTTAGAGGGGATGAGTTGATCGGCCGGGATAACCAGATGCACTACCATGACATTAGAACTTTTGTAAGACACACAAATTATATTGTCAGTTTAAGTGGCTTCACTTCTGAAAGTAGCGGTGCCACATATAAAACTTCACCAATTTTATTAACTAGTAATTTAGGCGGCCTCTATTTGTCAAAGCATAATCAATCATTGTGCGCGACCCGTAACAATTACCAAGGCCAATAAGACGTTAGAAGCACAGTGCATCATTCAAAATACTCCTAACCAGCCCATTTTTAATTGACATGGATATCCAGTGTCTATGCAGTTTGACAGCCATCATTCCAACAGCTACTGCTTTGAGCAGAGGGGCTTCCAAAATCCATGCCTGACTAAGGTGTAAGGCTAAAAATACAAGGTAACAAGTACTCCTCATGCTACAGCGGTGATTGTTTTGAAATTTCGTAAGCCAACAATTTACAAAATATTATTCAGCCTACACGGCGCGTGCAAAATTTTTATTACCGAGCCAGTGGTGACATAGTTCTGGGTTCAAGGATTCAGGCCCATGATACTACAACATGCCGTGCTGAATGAATAATTGGTGTGGAAATATGAAAAACTCATTGGCTATCTGAAACTTAGAATCCCTACTGCCTGTTCGGTGACTATAAACGTAAATAGAGGACTTGAACTTAGATGATGCTTGTCCACCTCTAGGGTACATACCACTGCGTATGCAATCGAAGTGAGATCCTAACCTCACTGTGTGAAACATTCTGTTAAACACGAGGGGGAACCATTGAACAACACCAGCTACCTAAGAAACAACATAAAGGAAGTTCATTATATCATTACATCAAAAATATCAATATATATAGGAAGGGGTCTAAGTAATCACTGCTTGCACAATTTGACCTAGTCCAAGGCATCTACCTTGAGCATGTAAAAAGACCATGATGCCTTACCATAAATAACAGTTCTAGTAAGACTGTATATATCCATGCTGACAAGTCCCAGTTGCGGACTTTTTTTTATTCTTTCTGACTGCTGTCTCTTCGCCTCTTTCCCCTCGTCCATTCCTCATCTCGTGCTCTTATTCCGACCAGTCGACAAACAACACAAAGGATGTTAGGTGACTTACATAGTGGACAAGCTCGGTTTTGCACAACAAATGTGTTTGAAGCCTTTACAGAGGGACCGGAGTGCAATGTTTTTTTTCCTTCATTGCCGTAATCTTTAATAGCTGCATAAGCTCCCTAAACCATATAGTGTGCTGTAGGAATAGAGCACAGAAGGCCCTTGAGTTCCTAATGTGAGAAAGAAAAAATACATCTTTTGTTCTTAACCAGGTGTCGCAGTAGCTGTGTTGTTACATGCGATGGGTGAGTTTCACCACGATGGAGGAGAGACAAAACTAGTGGACAAAGTGTTGTTCTTGTGCATCAATCGACTGGTACACGACTTAAATTTCATTCTAATGTATATGTAGGATTCATCTCACTGGAGAGATAGGCTTGCCCAGCCAACTTGCTGCCGCATCAGGAATAACTTAATAGGGATCGCTGGGGAGGGCAATTACAAAGTTTTTTCCAATATCCCGTTGCATATAAGTGCTTACTCACAATAGCAATGATTGTAACGAAAGGACAAACAAAGACAGATGGTTTCAATACCCCTAACAGTTTGACTATAGGTTGGAGATGTTGAGAAAATAACAAAACTATCTAAGCATACCTTAAAACACATATTTTGGGCTTTCTTATCTCCTTCTTTACACACCAACGTATTGACTAACAAGGCGTATCTTACTTGTCAACAGTTTTGCATTTGTTGTACAGATAATCGAGTGTAAACGATAACGACAAACCACAATTGGCCTAACACTTCGGACTATAATTTGTAAGCAGGTGGAATAGGGCACAAAACAAAACTAATCTAGCTGCTAATCCCCCCAACACTCTTTATTTACTAGCCAATTTCCTTCTTTCACCACCCATTTTTCCAACAACGGTTTTGAACAGTTTTGAATTTGAATTATGTATCGCACATGATGTGGTAATACGAAACGAACAATACCAACAATGCCCCTAAAGTGTTGTTTGATAAAGTATGGAGGTATAGGTCTGGAAAGCCTAGGACAAACATCTAGTCGTACCTAAAACACTTAGTATATTCAATTCCTTCTATTACAACACACTTTACAACACAAGGGTTTGAAACAGTTTGACATTGTTGTGATAGTACGCAACATCCGGGTTGGTAAACGAAACCGACAATTACCAACCCACCCATCACACCACTCCCCTGCGCCTCATAACCCCACTTTGACTAGAGTTGGAGGCCCTGTGGAACAATCGAGTTTGTCGGGGTTGAGTATCTTAGCTGCGGCGGACTTCCGTGTCTAGCAGTTTCTTGGTATAAAGGTTTCTGGTTATCAACGGGGTTAAGCGCGCCGAAAGACTCGCAGAGAGCACGGCCCTAGAACTCTCCCTTTAATCCTAGTAACAGCTTACAATTTTCTAAATGCAATTTTTGCACTTCTTTCACACCATCTTCGACAAAAGTGGTATTTGAACAAGTTGCAACACACTTTGTTGCCTACCCGAACAACCCTCATAGAATTTAAAGAAACGACACAAAACCAAAACA
>CASHTH010004259.1:0-47906 GCA_030341885.1 Geodia barretti
TACAATGACCACTGAATCAGACACATACACATACTTGTCAGCTATATGAAGACTGATGGCCCACCCAGTTTCCCTTCCTTCTGACCAAATACTCGTATGAATTGGCCATGGTGTCCATTACTTGCACTCCTCATTAAAAACTAACTACACATGTTCCCGGCAGTGTCAAATTTGACATCAAGTGGTTATTAATTCACCTCTTCCTTTGCCATGTGAGCAATGGATCGGACAAGTCAAGCGAGGTCAAACACCTGATGCGATGGTTATAACAATCACACACATACACTGATTGTCATACAGTGTCACTCCATGTGATCATCAAACTCCCCTCCTTACTGCCCCTCCGACCAATACATTTGATCAGTTTCACCACTGCTAGTGAACTTCTGTAGCTTGTGATTACTGCTCACATAAATATTGTCAGTATCATCAGTTGCTATGCCTGCAGGGAGTTTCATCTGATCTGGACTGTCACCACGTGATCCAAATGTTCGCATTTTCTGTCCTCTGATGTCAAAGATAGACACTCTATTACCCCCACATTCACTGACAATCATCTCCTGATGACTGTTTGAACGCAATGCCATATGGATAGTTCAAGCCAGTCACGTCCTCACTGGGTGGCCTAGTTGTCTGGGTCAGGGTACACGGTCACAGTGATGGGCTGCCATTGATTTCTTTGTCATTGACTTGAACATGGAGTTTGTGTTGGCCTCGACTGACTGGTGTGTACGACACCTCGTATTGGGAGGGAGACGTCATGGTAACTGATACACGCGATTCATTGGGCCACCTTGTTGTAGTTCTTGTGGCTTTTGAAACGAGCTCAAGTTGTGCGGTGACATTCAGTGGAAGTGAGTATGGTCTACCACTAGAGTCAGTTAGTTGGACTAGGACGTGTGTTGTTGGTTGACTGTGGCTGATGTTAGACCAGGTCCACTGACCTGACATGTGTAGGACGGTGACTGCTGGGACAGAGAGAAAGGGAGAGAGAAATGAAAGGGAGAAATGGGGAATAATAATTATGGTGGTGATTAATAAGAGTATACACACAATACTACTAGTATCTGTAGCTACAATACCACTAATATAGCTACAGACATTCCTGAAGATATTCATAGTCTGTGATTATGAGTTAATATTCATAGCGTACCTCCCCCAGTTGCTGGTGAAGCAGAGCTATCTCCCTATCCTTGGCCTGCACTAACTCAGTCTCCTGCCGTCAGGAGGACCTCTAGTCACAACACACAATGCCACTTAGATTAGTTTGCTTTCTCATCTTCTAAATCTGCTATCCTTTCTATGAAAAAGTCACTCACAGTTTCTTGGGTCAGTCTACTCATGGAGCATGCACACATTGTGTATATACAGGACACGTGTTGACGAGGACAGTGAAAGTAGGAGAAGTTGCCTTACCCATAGTATACTACCCCTTAATCTTAGTGCATCTATTCAAGTTGCTTTGTGGTATTAGAGAGTCAGTAGACTCTCTATATAGGGATGACGCAGGTGAAATCTCACGTGATCCGCGTACAAAACGACTAAAAACTCGGTGAGAATCACTCCCTAGGCCTTCAAAACATACTAGCAATAGTCTACGGGCCCATATCTACCTATACATGTCCCCCAAGGCCTCATACGCACCTTCAGTCGTCCACGGGAGAATCCGCTCATACACGATTTCACGATTTTCGTGTCATCATATTCTTCTTCTTCTTTAAACCCGCTATCTCCTTAACAGTACCAGTTCGAGCACTGATTTTTTCACTGAAGGTCTCCAATTTCGCCGGAGGTGTGCACGAACATCAAGCGATCGTTTCTTTCTTGCCGCTAGTCACTACGGTAAATCATGGAGCTCTACCATGGTCGACACTGAACAACGCCATTTGCTGCTAACTCAGCATCAGTGAGCCGCGCGCATGCGCAAGGCAGGGGCGTTGTCCAATGCGCTTTCGACCAGGGGAGTTGGCAGATCTGCAGAGGAACTCTCAGCCTCCAGTACCTTCTGTAAGTAAGTGTGCACATTTCCAACTGGCTAGCTTGCTGTTGATTTGCACGAAGAGCAACTTACCAGAGTCTGCGCGGTGTGTCGCTCCGCGAGCCTTGCGGGGCGTCAGTTCAAATGGGTCTTCATTGTTGTCCCCAGGTTGGTGATGATTACCAAAGCCGGAACATGAAACCACAACCATGTTGCTAATAACTCTAATACCACCTGTTGAAGAACAATACATGAGGTGAATGCGGTATCTAGCACCTGCTTCGGCCAAGCAGGCCCCATTAGGCTACTACTTTTAACAGTACCAATCTGTCTATGGTAGCATCTTACAGCAAACTCAGAGTAACTCTAAACTAAATACAGTGTTGTCTAAGCTGTTAAAAATCGTGGAAACAAGTGGAAAAATCATTTCTTCAAAAATGAAAGAGGGGATATAGGGGATGGCTTGAATGCACAAAAAGGAAGACACAAGGGGTCATTACAAGCAAGTTGCACAAAGCTACATGACACAATCCCTATATCTTTGGTCGATATTAAACGTTGTTATAAACTATAAACAATAAAACAAAGATTAGGAATGGTGTAATGTAGCTGTGCGCAAACTTGCGTGTTAATGACCCCTGGTTCTTCCTTTTTGGTTGGCTTCCAAGCATACCTATATCCCCTTTCATTTTGAAGAAATGATTTTTCTATTGTAAACATTACCTGATTACTGGGTTGATGCAAAAGAAGTACATGGCAGAGAGAGCAAGAGATATGGGATGAAAAAGTGAAAACGCAAATATCTTTAGTTGTATCTCTGCAGGTAAGGGAAATGCATAGAAACCCCATCTAACATCTTCATGTCCATACTTTGCCGGACTTCAGGACACTGCTGAAGACAGGTCTCTAAAAACAGAAACAAAAACCAAGAGAAATGCCCACGAAGCGCACTTGTTCTTCTCCTGCACCATTAGCACGTTATTCCTATCCTGACTGCATGACACCAAACAAAGCATAGCTTAAATAAAGTTATACCACTACCTGTGTGATGTGCATCACATTTTATCTCTGTCTGCCGGACATAAGCGTCACTCCTCGCAATAGCAGCGACCTAGGTGTGATTTCACAGAGTCCAATATTCTACTTAACCTACCGACAACAGAGCTGTACTCCCTGGCCTTGGCCTGCACTAAACTCAGTTCTCCATGCATGCAGTCAGGAGGACTGTCTTCTAGTCACCTACACAACTCCACACACTAGACTAACTCTCTGTCTCATCTCCTGATCTCCTGAGATCTGCTTGCTGCTCTCTCCTGAGTAGCATCCTCCGTCTGCCACTCTGCACCCGAAATCTGCCATCCATTCCTTCCGCTCTCGCCACACATCATGCCTCCTTTCTATTCGATGTCACCTCTGCGTGTATTTCTCGTCACCACATCTGCTCCATCGTCGACGCCACCGAGCGAAAAAATCTCGCCAACCACCTGCTCCTTTCTCATCACACCACTCTGCTATTCATGTTCTCGGCCAGCTTCTGGCTCACCTGGAAGTAACCCACCAAGAGGGAGTGTTATAAGACAAGCTATAGAGCAAAAAACGATCACTTTCTGTCAACTGCTGTATTGGACTCTCTGTTTTTCTCTCTCACTTGTTTGTAACTGTTCCTCCTGCAGAAAGGCAATGGCAATCGCATCATGACTTCATAAAAAAAACATGAACCTTTTGCATTAATAATTGCTGGGTTTTAGACTGCAGCTATCAATACCATATACCTTCTGCCTCAGCTTTTCCAGAGTCTCAGTCAGTTCTCTGTCCTTGTTCTGCACCAACTGATTTTCCTACATTCAGGAAGGTGTCTTGATGCTCAAAACATACTAATACACACCAGACTAACCTCTAGAATCTGCTGCCTCTTCTCCCTGATAGTCTCGAGTGACTTTTCATTCTTTTCTTTGAGTGCTTCTTGCTCCTTCAGACTGGACTGTAGCTGCTTTTCATTTTCCTGCAAGGTCATTAGTTCGCAAAGTTCATAATCATAATGTCAAAACAATGATATTTACTAACTCAAGGTATTACGAATAGCCTTGTCCCTAGCCCTGGCCCTCGAAACAAAAGGAGTTTTATCAGCTTTTTCATAGAAATTCTTCAACTAGGTTGGCTCGTACCCACACGCCACATACAGCCACTTTTGCATGGCAGATTAAAACTAGGATAGGATATTAAGTTGCATGTAAAAAGCACCTACTACACAGAGGGAGCATTGTTATGATATATAGGTTGCTACATCTATCCACATTCCCAGAATGCTTCTTGGACTCACAATAACTCAATAATTATTATAAACGGCTCCTTACCTGGTGGCTGATGTGTGCTTCACGAAGAGCTTGGACTAGATCCAGCTTGTTCTTGCTTATCTGTTCATCTTGTACTTCTTTTCTGGCCTCCACCAACAGATCCAGAACCTTTTTAACATCTGGCCGTTTACCTGGAAAGTCAAGGCACTTCTCGATTATCTCTACTAAGAGAGGATGCTTTCCTTCTAGCTGGCTGTTAACTATTGTCATGTACTCCTGTCGTCGCTCTAGTTCACTTCTACCTACAGGATTCTCTCCATCTTTCGTGTAGGTTGGAGCTAGCAATTTATCGGGAAATGTTTGGCTGATGGTAAACATGGCTACAACACCAAACGAAAAGATGTCGATACTTGCATCGTACTTCGACATTCTGCCTTCATTTTCCTCTCCAGGCTTGCTTTCTAGAGCCTCTGGAGGCATGTACACGCTAGCTCCAGGTGCAAAGGTTAGGGTGGCTGGAGCCAAATCAGGGAGTATACGTGCAACTCCAAGATCCGCTATCTTGGCTACCATCCCCGAGTTCAGGAGAACGTTATTAGCTGTCAAGTCGCGGTGGACAACAGATCGCTTGTGGAGGTATGCCAGGCCGCACGCTACGTCATGCAGGATGGAACACTTCAGACTTAAAGGAATAAATGGCTTGGACGAACGAGGCGGGGGCCGCTGGGGTTCGAGCAAGTCGTGAAGACTTGTCAGCAGTCGTTCCATGACGATGGCTGGCAGTCGCGAGCCGGGAAAGATAGCGACGCCCAGAAATTGGACGATGTTCGGGTGGCGGAGGGTGCTCATCAGCTGACATTCCTCCAAAAAATTCTCGGTGGTCACCTCGATACGAATCTCGCCATCTAGGAAGAATTCGTGGATCTTTTTGGCGGCGCAGATGGCTCCAGGCACGGCCACCTCCTCCACGCTGGCGTAGGCTCCGGCGCCGATTCTGATGCCAGTGAGTCGCACGTTGGAGAGGACGAACTGTTTCAAAGTAGGATACTGTTTCAGAACGTCCTCGGCCGCCATCTTTACTCTCGGGTAACACACCCCAAAAACTTGGTTAGCGCGCGAAGCCATTGCGCATGAGCACAGGTGTGGGTCCACCGCACGTGTCACACCGACTGCTGCCTCATCATCTTGCAAAAACTGCAAGAGTCGCACTAAATAAAAAGAAGTGTGTGTTCAGACAAGATCACACAACGCGGAGTGGAGTTTAATCACAGCGTCATAGCGAGCGATTCCGAGCTTCAATCTAGGATCACCAGACCCAACATTCTTATATGTAGCCACTTACTGCATTGGTAAACGTATTGCCAGTACTGCACACATTTAAGTTCAACAGTCGTTCCATTGTGGCTTTCTCTTCTCTAGGAAGGTAGTCATCCCCTCTCTCCTGTCATCAGTGGCAAATGAAGAGTAGAACAACTTCTTTTCGTACTTCAATCCTGCGCGAGACAGAGAGAGAGAGAGAGAGAGAGAGAGAGAGAGAAGAGAGAGAGAGAGAGAGAGAGAGACAGAGAGAGAGAGAGAGAGAGCACATGCTTAGGCACAATAAATTTTACGATGAACACCTTCATTGAGAGGCAGCTGTTCTGCGGCATTGACCGCCTCCTTGCACATTGCCACAGCGATCTTGGAGAAGACGAGATATACGCTCTCGAGCTGTATGGCTGCGTCGACGAGGATTCTGTGGGGAAGACCTTGCTGATTAGTCCTAGCGAGAGTGCCTCTTGAGCCGACATCCTCTCTCCTGCAGAGAGAGAGAGAGAGAGAGAGAGGGAGGGAGGGATGGAGGGAGGG
Organism: Geodia barretti; assembly: GCA_030341885.1. NCBI lineage: Eukaryota > Metazoa > Porifera > Demospongiae > Tetractinellida > Geodiidae > Geodia > Geodia barretti. Next base: position 6,121 of record CASHTH010004259.1, read on the forward strand.
AGGCAGAGAGAGAGAGAGAATCATTAACACACACAGCAAGTGGTGTGTTGGCCCCGCCCACTGACCACGCCCCTAATTACCCAACGGTGACGATCATCTCCATGGCGCGGCTCTTCCCAATGGCTCTGATGAGTCTCTGAGTGCCACCTCCACCAGGAAGTGTTCCTAGGGCGATCTCCGGCTGGCCAAACTGCGCCTTCTCCCCTGACAAGACAATGTGGAGAGAGGGGAGAATGTGACCAACCATTTACTCTTATATAGGAAGGTGGTCCTCTTTTTGGGGGTTAAATAATAGTCTTGGGACCTCACAGTGTGTCTATTGTGTATATATACCTCTCTAAGGACACTTTTAGCCTCTCTAATAAGGACACCTTTTATCTCCCTATAGAATTTAACCCCTGAAGTAAGGACACTCTTTAGTGAAATATCTCACCGGCGTAGATGATGTCACACACCATGGCAACCTCGCAGCCGCCTCCCAGAGCATATCCATTGACAGCCGCTATCACTGGCTTTGTGATCCTGGATATCGCATCCCAGTTACCTAGGAGACCAGGGAGGAATGCACAATCATACCCTGACTGTTCTCAAGGGGACGGCTGGACATGAGACAAAGAAAAAAGCAAAAACCAATGACACAGGCATGGTAATTAACAAATTTACTTAACAAAATTGAGAGAGCAAAAAACTTGTTAACAAGATTAATTGCTGCCTTTTTTCGTTGACTTAAAAGTGTTAGAAGTTTATGCAACCGGGAAAAATTGCTATGGAAACTGACCGAGGAACTGTTGGCTGTAGCAGGACTGGAAGGTGAGAGGTTGCATCTCAGCAATGTCGGCTCCTGCCGCGAAGGCCTTCTCGCTGCCCGTCAGAACCATTGCCCCGACTCCTGGATCACTGTCGAAGGTAGCCAGAGCCTCTCGTAGCTCAGACATCAGACCGTCGCAGAGGGCATTCAGAGCCTTGCGTCTGGGAGAATGGAAAGACAGGAGAAGTTATCAAAGCTGTAGAGCATCCTTTTTAGTTAACACTTAACCAGCCACGGACACATAAATGTGTCCAGAGCCTGCTAATACTTTATACATCAATTTCTTCTTATTTAAGCAGATACCCATGGCGTGCAAAGGGTTAAAACTTGTACCAGAATGATAGCGTTTGAGACCTCTAAGTGTGTCCTTTATTGAGAGGTGTTTTCTATTATGTCCTTATTCGGAGTGTTCCTTTATCGGAGGTTCTACTGTTGTATACCTATTGAGGGTGACAAGTCCAACACAACCCCCCTCCCCTCTCTTCTCAGAGATGATGAACTCGTATTCGCCTCTGGCGGGAGATGAGGTGGAGAGATGACTGACGGCCAGTAGAGGTCTCCATGGTCTCCGGGAGAGAGAGGGAGCCAGCTTTCTCGCCGCCTGTCTCAGCATTCTGGGAGGAAAGAGGGAGGGAGGGGAGGTTCAAAGTACACTCTAATCTTTCCTCTTGGAGGTCTTGTGTCTTTTTATTGCAGGCATAGACAGTCATATTGTTACACGCACCGTGTACCATGGGTCCAATAGATAGTACAACAAAAACTCAGACGGTATTATACACCGAGATCGATCTTACTCACCTTCCTTGGTCTCTGTGCAGTGTATCGAGGGTGAGATCGAGGCCAGGGCGAATGTGCAGTCGTCGATATACGCATGTGCGATCCAGAATGCGCATGCGTAAAAACAGCAGCGGGTGAGAGTGGGCGCGGCTAGGAGGCGCGTGACGACCGTGTCTAGTCTTTGTATATTATACGTTGGACTGGTCAAGGGATCCAGCGTCGCAGAGCTAGCTTTGAGGAGTCCAGCTAGCCGTCTCGTTGAAACTTCCGTCTCCGGCTGACAAAGGCCGGCCGTTTTATCCACGAAGTCTCCTGGGACGAGCGGAGTTTGCAAAGAACGTCCGAGCCTCCACTACTTACGTAACTGCCCTGCTCCGCACGCCGTTTACCGTCCTGTGGCGTAGCTACGTTACAAAGGAGTCTATTGTCAGTGTGCTGGGCCCGCATTTCCTTCGTGAGGCTGGAAAGAGAGAGAGAGAGGAATGGCACAGTCGACTGAGTCAAGTCCTCTCCTGGATCAGTCTCCCTCACCACCGCCTCGTCTGCTGGACTCATCTCGCAGTACTGCCTCCAGCAAAGACAACGCAAAGGTCTCATAGCTACACCAATTCTCTTTTCATTTTCTAGAATTTTCTAGAATTTTCTTTAGCGGGGCACAAAGGTGAATTGTACATACATACACCATTCTCAGGGATATCTGAATTTTTCTAGAATTTTCTTTAGCAGGGGTGAATTGGGTGTTTAGGGTTAAGGGGTGCATATATACAAGTTAACCCATACACCATTATGACAGTTTGTACGGGGATTAATGTTGTCAGGGGTGCTGATATTGTCTGTCTGCTCCCTCCCTCTCTGTCATCAGCTGGTGTTCAGTCCCGCGGACCAGGATAAGATCCCAGTGTGGAAGAAACTGACGTATGCAGTTGGAGCGATGCCGTATGCCATGTGTAACACGGTCGTTGGATTCTACCTCAACATCTTCCTTCTTGAGGTGGCCATTGTGAGTTGAAACAACAACAGCTGCCAAGTTGCCTTATGCAGCATCTGTGTTAACCTCATAAATTATGTACGAATTTCCGTAATTTGCTGTACTTTCGTAGTAACATACAGAAGTAATAGTATGTTTTACGAGTGTTACGCTCTGGGTGCGTGGTCTATGGCCCTAGTGCTATGGCAGCCACCTGAGTATTATTATTATTACGAGTGTCACGTGAAGCTATTCAACCATTCGTGGATGAATCTCTCTCTCTCTCTCTCTCTCTCTCTCCCAGCTGGACCCAGTCTATGTGCTACTGATAGTGTTCGCAGGGAGAGTCTGGGATGCACTGACCGACCCAACCATTGGATTCCTCTGCAATCGAACCAGGACACCTCTCGGTCGACTAAGACCTTGGTGAGAGTTCTCCACAACTAAAATCTTTTTTACTGCAACGATTTTGCATTTCTTGTAAGAACAGTAGAGTAAGAAGAGACAAACTAAATATCCTAAATGCTCTGACTACAGTTGGAGTATGGAATTGTAACATCCTTCATCTCGCTGCACCTATTCCCATCTTGCCCAAATTTCGCTGTTCCCCCCACAACACATTGCTCCTCTCTCTCTTATTAAAAAAAACACCCTCATGTAAGCAATTATAGCTTTAAAAAATCGCGCAACGGTTCAATGATTGATTGACAGGTAAAAATCTCTTAACTCGTCGTATTTCTGTCCCAACAAGCTCTTATACTTGAAAAAAGTAGCACTAGCGCGTTCTGTATAATTATACAACTTTCCCCTCGATTTTTCGCCTCTTCTCTATCATTGTCTTTTCATTTATCCTCCCCCTCACCCCTCCCCAGGCTACTAGGTGCCATGGTACCGACTGGACTGGCCTACATAATGCTGTGGTTTGTACCGCCATCGTTCACCGAAACCGCGTCATACCTCAAATTCATCTACTACATCCTCTTCTACTTTGCCTTCCAGCTGCTCCTCACTGTGAGTATATACCGTACAACGGAAGGTTTTGTGGATAATTTGAATGTGGCTGCCAGCGAAAATCTTTCATGGTTTCCGATTTGAGTATTTCATCCCAAGTATAATACTCACTCATTTCGCCCCGTGAAATGCAGTATTTTCTGTTTAAAAAATCCGGTGCTCGTGACTCCTTTTGAGCTGGTAGCAAAAAGTCTCTTAACGTAATTAGTCTCTCTGTTTTATCTCTCTTCTTCCTCGCTCACTTCTTTCCCTCTCTCTCTCTCTCTCTCTCTCCCCCTCCCTCTCTTCCAGTGTATCCACGTGCCCTACACTTCTCTCACCATGCATCTCAGTAACTCAAACAAGGAAAGAGACTCTGCGACTCTATACAGAATGTTATTCGAGGTCCTCGGGACACTGGTCGGGATTGGTGTCTACACTGCTTACTTCTCCGGCTTTGTAAAGGGGTAGGTATAGTATGAGATATCACCACACCTAGTGTACTACAAATCTATCAATAAAGGTCTTTATAAGGGACACTTGGTATACATGATGCCTAGTGTATATGCTATAAGACAAAGCTAGTGTAAGACAAAAGGACCCTCTGAATAAATAGGCCTTTGTTCTATAAAGGACACTGTGGTACTGCCCCATACTCTATTACCCCAGAATAGAGGTAGGTTTGCAATTTCAGCTCAAAAGCTTTTTGCTCAATTAGGGCCCTGTTTGAAGGGTTCTTGTATGTAAGGTGTTTGTTGCTGTTTTATTGCGAGGAAAGAAGATTGTTGTTGTTGTTGTTGTTGTTGTTTACCCCAGTAAGAAGGAGTCGTCATGTGACAGTGGAGTCAGGGAACGAGACATTGATCTGGAGAGGACCTATCGTTACCATGCCGTCACTCTCGCCATCCTCACAGTGGTTTTCGTCACCACCACCTTGGTTACCATCAGAGAACAAAAAGGTATATATTATATAGATTGTGTTTTCTTTAATGTTCGCCCCTCTTTCCTTGTCTCTTTCACTTTTATTTTTACTTATAGTCAACATACATAGTAATACCTTTCTTAAAATTTTCTGGTCAAACTAAAAAAATTTAGCTGTAGACATATGTCGCCTCCTTTTTTATCCTTTTTTTCTTTCTTTCTTCCTTTTTTCCTCTCCCTCCCTCCCTCCCACCCTCCCACCCTCACTCCAGGGATGTACAGTTCCAAAATCGGCCTGTTTGCTGGAATCCGAATCGTCTTCACGTTCCGTCCGTACCTCCTCCTCTTCCTCACCCAACTCTTCGGCTGGCTCGGGATCACCTTCGTACAAGGCAACTACGCCCTCTACATAAAGTACGCACTGGACCTGGAAGACATGTACCCTTACGTCATCGCAGTGTTGCTAATGGCTACCATTGTTTGGATGCCCCTGTGGCAAGTGGTGATGCGAAAGATTGGAAAGAAAGCGGCACTTACGGCCGGGCTGTGGATCTTCATGGTGACTCTTCTGTCGCTCCTGTTTATCGATTTCGCCGGAGATTGGGGAGTCTTTCTCGCTTTTACGCTCTCCGTCATTGGTGGGGCTGGCGTTGCCGCCGGATACCTGTTTCCATGGTGAGCAAATAATGTCTGCTTCTTTTCAGAGAATTCTTCAAATGTCTCAAAACCTCTTTCCTTCTTTCTCCTCTCTCTCGCTTCCCTTACTCTCTGTCTCTTTCTATATTTTTTACTTCCCCCCCCTCTAGGTCAATGTTACCAGATGTAATAGACGAAGCCTACCTGAAGATGGGTGTGAGAAGAGAGGAACTATTCTATGCATTCTTCGTATTCGGTACCAAATTCTCCAGTGGCGTGACCCTTGGACTCTCCACTGGCATATACAAGTCAGTTTATGGATGGTGGATGCCTGCGATATTCAGACACAAATCTTTTACACAGTGATGTAATGTTTACATCATTAACCCTTCCCTCTCTCCGCAGGGCCGGAGGGTACGACGAGACGAAGTGCGACCAGCCGTGGACGGTTCCGTTAACCCTTAAGCTCCTGGTGACAGTGCCACCGATTATCTTCATTTTGATTGGTCTGTTCTGTCTCCACCACTATCCCCTATCGGAGGAGAGTGTGGAGAGGACGAGGAAACAGCTGGAGCTAAGGAGGTGTGTTGTTGTTTTTCTTGTTTGTTTGTTTGTTTGTTTGTTTGTGTTTTTCAAATACGGTGGAACAACTCTCTAAGGACACCCTTGAAAATGAGGACACCCCTGAAATGAGGACACCTCTCTAATAAGGGCACCTTTTCTTCCCCCAAGAACAGTTCTTGCATGCAATTCAACCCCTGAAATAAGGACACCTCTCTAATAAGGACACCTTTTCTCTCCCAAGAAGCTCTTGTATGCAATAAGGACACCTCACTTCTAACTGCGTTTGTCTGCATTAATTTACCTGTGTCCGATGTACTACTATCATATTCTTGTAAAATTTTTTTTACTTCTGCAGAAAGACGTCATCCCAGAACACACTCTTCACTGCAGTGTCAACACAGACAAAGACTACTCCTTACAACCCCACCCACAATGGGGGCGTGGTCACCGTTACTAATTATAGAGAACCCTCTGACAATATATTTACTGACACACAGGTCTCAGAGACTACTTTTAGCAGTAGCTAGCTGAACGTGTTGATAATAATATTAAAATCATTTTCTTGAGAAGCTGGGGTTGTTGGCATAAATATGTGTATTATGAAAGCTGCTGCGTGTATATACACACTATTTGGCGGGCAAAGGATTTTCTATATGGTTGCGCATGCGCATTATTGTCCCCGCGAGAGTCACGGGACTTTACTTGGGAAGACTGCTGGAGTCGTCGAGTTGATGAAGATGTCTCGATTTTCTGTGGTTTGCCTCTTGCTGGGACTAGCTGCACTAGCCTATTCGTGCCAGCCTCCCGACTGCGACCATCCCGACTGTGGAACTTGCGGTACGTATACCCGTATCATTGCCTGGACCTGTACTTCGCGCACGCAGTTGTCGGTTAGCGTGTGTATATATATATAGCTAGAGGACAATTACCTATAGTGGGCGACAGGGACCGTAAAATACACACTGGAAGAGTGCTTACTGTTGGTCGTTGCTTTGGTGGGAACGAGAAGTAAGTAGTTGTGGGTGCGCATTACGCATGTGCGGAAAGCTCGATGGGGGAGGGGCTCGTTATATGACGCGCCTGTTACACCTAGAATGACGTAAAAATTTGAGCTGCATTTTTCTCCTTCAGGCAATGCCTGCTGTGCCATTGAGTTCAAGTTTGGTAAGTCGATGTATATAACATTATTATGGCGTGTGATCTAATGAATAAATTATTATTATTCACCACACAAAATTGGAATACTTTACCTTTGAGTTAATTAACTCTCGGTGGGGGGCAGGTCTAACACTGATTTCTTCTATGAGAACGTTCTGTAGAGAAACCTGCAGTCCTAGCAACAAATCCGGTTGTTGTGACAATGCGCCAGCGCACAGGTTACCATGATTGCCTACATACAATTTGTTGCATCCGTTCAATGTATAGCTGATGATCTCCATGTGACTGTATTTATTGCAGCAATGAGTCCAGTAGATGCACAGGCTACGCTCGAGAAAGGCCTGAAGGCAGGTATGTATATACTTGATCTCAATTTCTATTACATAAGTATGTATTTAAAGGGAATGTGGCAAGCTAGAACAAACCAATAGGGGCACAGTAAAAGAATGCAGTTGAGTTCTGTCTCATATTGCCACATTCCCCTTTAAAAATGTTTTTCTAGTTTTAGAGTGTGTTAAATCTTTTTCAGGTGGTGATGACGGACGCTATACATTCATCAACAGTTCAGACCTGAGGTCGTTCCACATAAAGTCCGGTGCCCAGTTTCTGATGCAGGCCATGCATACCACCCACACCCATCACTACAACGACACGCTCAACTTTCTACTGCTGTCTAATAGCACCAGCGATACTTATGTCCAGGTGAGTGGAGACTAGAGAGGGAGGGAGAGAGGGAGGGAGGGAGGGAGGGAGAGAGAAGGAGGGAGGGAGGGAGAGAGACAAGAACAATCTGAACTATTTTGTCCACTCTCTTGCTATATAAGACTTGACAAAGGTTTCTGTCCATGACTACAGGCATTCTCCATCTCCCGTATCTACGGTGCATACTGTGACGCGGGACAGAACTACAAGAACCTCGTGGGCTTCGTGAAGGGCCTCAGTGAGTAATTATACTGTGTAAAATGCAAGCTGTGTATATATATATATATATACAGTAATTGTGGTGAAACTTTGTTCTTATAATACCTCTGCTCATTCTCTACCTGCAGGCATCAATTATGACCAGAAAACTGTGTTTGGGTGCGTAGAAGAAAACTTTTAGGCTTACATTTTAGTTTTACTGCACTCTTTCGGACTCCTAATATATACATGCATTGAGTATCGTTGTTCAAAGTGCGCATGCGCGTATTCGTACGCATGGGCGTTTAAAACTAATCGAAGTGGGTGTGGTCACGGCTGGGGCGCGCGTACTCGGAGTATTGTGCGCCAAACAAAGAGAAGACGGTCGCGGATAAAGATGGGTGTAGTTTTCTCAATGTTGTGGAGACTGGACGCCACTACTGCGTGTGTGGCGCTCTTCGTCGTTGCTCTGGGATCTCTCTGGCTGTACGTGGCGTTCGCGAATCCCTCGTCTCGCGAGTACGAGCGGCTGGAGGAACTTCTGAGTGAGAGCGCAGTAGCGCCTAGCTCGCCTGCTGGTGGAGAGAGGAGGGAAGGGAAGAAGGGGAGAGGGAAAGGAAAGACGGTGAGTAGTTGTACGCTCTGTTTACGCTGCGCTCACACTCGCTGGGGGGCGTTTGCTGATGTTGTACTATTGCCACTTGTGGTGACTACAACTGAAGCGACGGTAGCCATGGCATTGAAGAAGAATTTATAAGAAAGAAGAGAAACAAGGAGAAAAGCTGCATGCGTTTGCTCTCTCTCTCTCTCTCTCAGATGATGTAAGACTGTCGTTAGCAATTGGCTTGTTATGTTGCTGGCTAATGCGGCTCAAGGAGCATTTATGTATACCTTGTAGTTAATTGGAGCAATCTCCGGCTCTCTATAATGAGGCTGTGGCTAGTCCTTTGGAGTGGCTTTTATCTGCAGCACCAGTAGATTGTGAAAATTGTTCCAATTAGCGAGTTGTTCTTTAGGGCCACAAAGTGTATAGCTTATGAGGTTTCAATGGGAAAATGTCTATACATATAAGCAGTTTGAGGGTTATCTGCGAAATACCGAGATGTGATATCTAGGAAATTCATTTGTTTTCCGTCGATTTTCTCATTCAATGTATATAGACGATGCTGTCCATACTCTAATACTAAATACTTGTAAATCTCAAATTACACCCTTGACCGCTAGCATTCTGCATATTTGTTTGTCGTTGTGTGTGTCCAGGGAAACGAGAGTAGTCCGAGAGCATCGCAAAGTCCCAGGAAAAAGAAACCGAGTCCCGAGACTGTCACCCCATCTGGCAGCGGAACGGAGAGTGGGAGGGAGGAGGGGGAGGGGAGAGGGGGAGGAGAGAGAAAGACTCCGCCCACACAGCAGTCTAAGAAACAGGTGCCTAAAACAGCAGCCGTAACCGGAGAAACGGTCACAGACAAGTCTTTGGCACCTGGTGATGAAGAGGGTGGGGAATTCAAGCTCGTGACTTCGAAATCGCCGAGGGGTAAAAAAGAGCCCGCCCCTGTCGTTACGACGTCGTCGGTGGAAACGGGGAGAGATACGAGTGCTGCACCTGTTTCCAAGAAGAAGAAAAAAGATCGTTCGAAAGCAGCTGTTTCTAAAAACGTTTCATCTACCGCGAAAACAACCGAAGAAGAGAGAGGGGAAATCCCTGCCGTCACGGCAATAACGAAACCAGAAGACGAAACGCCTGTCGTATCCAAAGCCACCGAAATTGAAGGGGGAGACCCTGTCGCTTCCGCAGAAACGACATCCGAATCTGATACCCCCAAGGCACCAGCGGCGTTGGTTGCAGGGAGGATGCCCCTGGAATTGGAAGAAGACGAGGCGGAAAGGGAGGCGGAAGGGGGAGCCTGAGAGAGAGGGGAAACTCAGAGAGAGTTGTCAGCTCAGGAAGTGGAGAGGAGGGAGAGAGGGGTGACGGTGAGTTCAGGGAGCGGAATTGTATCCCAAATATGACCCCTTATTGTAAGTGGATCCCCTATTTAAAGCACACCCTACTTTTTGAGGAGTTCTGCTTTAAAATTCCCTCTGTAAACAAAACATTGAGATTTTCGTTGCACCCGAAGTGTTCTATATTTCCCGAGTACCGACACGGAGAGGCAATGTTTATTTTTGTTTGTACATAACCCAAAACAAATGGGGAATGCTTGGTTGTGTTTGTGTGTGCATCTTGAAGTTGAAACATTTGTTTTCCGAACACGTCCTTCGAAACCCATTACATACATACACACATCTCCCCACCACGTGCATTGTGTCTTTAGTAAACCGTATATAGCAGAGCTGCTGAATGTATATCCGTAGATATCATGAACTTTTGCTAGCTCGCTAGCTAGTGTATTAGTTCATGCTTTTACGTATGTATGTCCTTACACTATGCCCCTTAGAGCGTTAGCTAAGGAGCGTGATGCTATTCCTGGAAAACTATTGCATGCATCTGAGGCATCCGATTCATGTGACACATCACATGACTTGTGGGTCGGTAAACATCGAGTGGGATTTTAGTGTGCATTCCACCATTCCACCATTCCACCATTCCACCATTCCCACTCCCTCACCCTGAAAATACTCCCCCCGAGCAAAACATGCCGTTGGGACCATCCATTACTCCACGCTATCTCGCTCTTCTTATTCCTATCTCGTCCTGTCTTACTGTCCCTATCGCTTCTCTATTTCGCTGTCCCTACGTACATATAAGGCACTCTTTAGAGCTTGTTTATTGCGAAAGAGGGGAAAATAATCTTTTTTATACACAGGGAAGTGGCATACACAGTTGTCACGGCAACAACTGCGAGCCCTCAAACAGAAAGAGAAGAAGAGAGTGTTGAGTCAGCAAAAAACGACGTCGACCTCAGAAATGACGACCACTACGGAAATGGCGACCACAACGGAAGAAAAGTCTAAAGAGAAGGAGGGAGAGAAGGGTTTGGGACGTAAATCTCCGCAGAAGACCGAGGAAGGGGGGAGGGTGAGGAGAGAGCGAGTGGGCGGGGCTAAGAGGTGGAACCTCCCTAACACAGGTATCTATCGTACCGTTGTTCTTTCAGATGACATCATCACAAAATCTCTCTGCTCAGTAGGTACCGCAACCGTAACTGAAGAAGCCACGCCCACCGCTGTTGCTGCTTCATCAGCCGAAGATGCGAGCGAGGGACCGGTTGCCCATAGCAACACGAGTGACCTCGAAAAGGCCATAAGAGAAGCAGGTATATATGTTTTAGCTTATTCGCCATGTGTTGGTGGTACAATATTATTGCAAAAGTTGTTTGTTGCAAAATTTTTACTTCTACTGCATCTTTCTACTCCCTTTTAAAAACTCGGAAAATGTTGTATGTAGTGAAATGTTTATACACTGTAACTTGTTTTTCAACTTCAACCATCTCTTTGCCGCAGCCTGCACAAGCTCCAGCAGCTCCGAAGACATTACGTCGCTGCAAACCACCACCACCTCCGTCGCCACTAGCAACAACAGTTCCCTAGCAACACACACAGAAACCCAATCAACCCACACTACTCCCACCGATAATGTCGTGTTTCCGTCGGCGACGGTAACCATGGACTCTGGCCCAGCGAGAGGTCCGAGTGACGAGGAAACCATGGGAGTGAAAGGGGCGGAGTCTCCAGATACAGATGATTGGGTTGTCCTGGAACCTCCCACTTGATTGTTGCCATGGTGATGCATTCCTAGCCTGTAACCTTTGGACCATTCTTCAGTAGTCAACTATTGTAACTCTTTTTCCAGTTATCATCCTAGTAATATATAGCTTGTTTAGATGTGAATATTATTATTGTATCATTCATGTTCTCTATCAGTGTACATAGTACCAGTGGGTTTGCTTCTTTATGTGCGCATGCGCAGATACAACTGTCGATCGATCGAGGGGGCCGGGCCGGGCGGGGGTCAGAGGTCGCATCACGTGACAGTCGTAAGCGATCTCTCGACCTGTGCAGGAGCTATGGAAGGGATTAGGGTGTTGCTTGTGTTGAGCGTCGCGCTCTTGACCCGCAACTTTGCTCAGGGCGTCACCCCTCTCGTCCTCTGGCACGGAATGGGTAAGGGACGACATTTGTAGCTATTGCAGCGTTCCGCGAAAAGCATACGTTCGCGCGCTACTACAAATACGAAATGTTTGTAGCTTGCTGGCTAGAGACGTAGTCTCGCGGAGCCAGCTCCTCCCTAAAGAAGGAGAGGGGCTGGCACTGCGAGACTAGGCCCACACAGCACACTACTTTATGCTGATAAAACCTCCCCTCCCTCCCTCCCTTCTCCAAACACCAGGTGACTCGTGCTGCAACCCACTGAGTCTGGGGCGGCTAATGGATCTCATCAAGAAGGATGTTCCAGGTATCTACATCCACTCCATCAAGATCGGGAAGGATGTTGTTGAAGACATGCTCAACGGTTTCTTCAAGAACAGCAATGATCAGGTTAGTATAATATCGTACTGTGGAACATCTGAAGCCGGACCCTCCAAATAACGGACACCTCTCTATAAAGGACGCTATATTTCTACCCCATACCAGTAAATAGTGTATTACACTAAGAGATGCCTGAATAAAAAGACACACAGCTGTCCTATGTGCAGTGGGCTCTACAAAGGACAAAATCGTTGGCCCCATAGTGTCCCTTGTTCAGAGGTTCCACTGTACTATTTCTGAAAGACCAATTACAAAGATAGCTATGTAGCCAGGCTATGCCAACTTGGCCGACCTGAGGCAAGTCCTTGTGAAAGTTGGTCCTTGTGTGTCCCTGCAGATATCGGAGGTGTGTGACATGCTGGCAGACGATGCCAACCTGGCCAATGGCTTCAACGCTATGGGCTTCTCCCAGGGAGGACAGTTCCTGTAAGTGTGTCTTTGTCTCTTCTTCTTCTCCTCGTTTTTGTTAAACCAACTGCAATGATGTCACTATATACCGCAAAAGGGAGAAGCGTTTTGCAGATTTCCGGTTTATTATATAGCTGCCTGAAAGGTTTACCTGCAAAGTATTGTCGACAATCTGCGTTAGTTTTCTCGTTCCAAATTCACGCTCGCTGCTAGTTTTCTCACTCGAAGGTTAGCTATAATCTGAATAGCTAACCTCCCGCTCTCTCCTCTCTCTCTCTCCTCTCTCCTCTCTTGTCAGGCGAGCTCTGGTCCAGCGGTGTGACAAGGTCAAAGTCCGCAACCTCATCTCAGTCGGCGGACAACACCAGGGAGTGTTTGGTTTTCCCCGTTGCCCCGGCGACAACTCGACAACCTGTGACGAAGTCCGTCGCCTGTTGAATATTGGAGTCTACAACAGCTTTGTCCAAAGCTTGTTAGTCTGTCTTTCTACACTTCCAAATATTTTTCTTTTCTTCCTTCCTCCACCCTTTTTTCCTTTTTTTCTCCTTCTTTCCCACTTCCTTCTCTCTCCTTCTTCTTCTCGCCTCTCTCTCTCTCTCCTGCCTCAGTCTGGTGCAGGCTGAATACTGGCAAGATCCACTGAATGAAGCAGAATACGCAGAGAAATGTGTCTTTCTGCCTGACATCAATCAAGTCAACGTAAGTGTTAAAATAGATTCCCTTCACCTTTGCCTTTAGTATTACAATGGAACCTCCGAACAAGGGACACTATGGGGCCAACGATTTTTGTCCTTTGTAGAGAGGTCGTCCCTATCTCGGAGGTCAAGTAATACACTAAAGTATTAGCATGGGGTTGAAACAAGTGTCCTTTGTAGAGAGGTCGTCCCTATCTCAGAGGGTCCCTTATCAGAGGTTCCACTGTATTAGATTACGGTATATCTCCACTCATCTTTTTCGTGACCTCTCTGTCTATAGCGAATGAACCCGGACTACAAGACGAGATTATCTGCCATCCAAAAACTGGTGTTGGTCAAATTTGAGCTGGACACTATGGTACAACCCAAGGAGAGCGAGGTAACAATCTGTGTGCAGTAGATATTGTATATATACATCATGGAACATGTTTCCCATTGGCTATCATATATACCCATACAGGAAAGTTGTTCGTGTGTGTTAACACATTTTCGCGCGATAAAGTAGTCGTCCCAGTTTTGCTTCGCCTCTCTCTCTCTCTCACACTCCCCCCCATCTCTCCCTTTTACCCCATCTCAGTGGTTTGGTTTCTACAAGTCTGGCCAGGACAAGGATGTGTACTCTCTCTACGAGAGTGACATTTGGACAAAGGTTTGGCTATTTGTTTGTCAAGAGAAATTTGAGCGATTTTAGCATTACGTATCCCGTTGTGGTACCAACAGCTTCGTTTAGAATACTACCTATTCAGACAACTATGTCCACTTACACTGTCTGCCATTACCCCCCTCACACACACACACACACAGGATTTGTTGGGTCTGCAACATCTGAACTCCACAGGCAATCTCCTTTTCCTGTCGGCTCCATTTGACCACCTTCAGTTCACCGACCAGTGGTTCATCGACAACCTACTGCCGTTCGTCAAAAATTGAAGACACCCCCAACTAATACATACTTATACTGAGACAGAAAACTAATTGAACTGAACTGATATTTTTAGCTTGTGGATTGACCTAATTTGTGTGTGTATTCATCAGTGAGCGTGAAAAAATTAATATAAACTGCATGCCAGTATACCGGCCCAAAAAGGCAAATGACAACCTTTCGTCGTCATAAAAACACCCTGTGCTTTTTGCCGGCTGCAATGTCGCGCGCCGCGCAGTTATGCGCATGCGCACTGCCAAGCCGGCCGCTCAGGAATTCAGCGGCGTGGGCGTTAAATAGAGGGCGTGTGGGGGAGCAAGAGATCGAGAAAGCAGCAGGAGTGGTTTTGGCAGCCGGAGTTGTGTGTCAGTGGACGCCGCAGCCGTAACTCCAAGTCGGGAGCAGCTAACCCGGTTAGCGCCTCGCGCCGTGCCAAGAGGCGCTCGACGCCTCCCTCTCTCGCCGTAACAAAAACACCGTCTCCTCGTCGTGGTATCGTCCCTGGTCTAGGAGTCGGTACACACGCCTTCACCTTTCCCCCGACGGATTGATCTCCGCTATCTGCCGTACAGGTGAGCCGTGCTTGAGTGTTTCCTACGTATGTCCGTTCGATTCTCATAGTTCACGTCCGACGCTAGCTAGACCGTGGAAAAATCTTGTGTCGTGTCGCAAGTTTATTCACGTTTGGGAAAACAGCACACTAGCTGTTGTCGCTGTCTGTGTTTCTATGTAGGCAGCTGCTACGTGGCCATTATTATAGTACTACTGTAGGCTGACGCTGTGCTTTTTTGTTAGTCTAGTAGCTAATGTTTAGTAGTGGGAAAGTTTTAGCCATTTTAGCTATCTTGACCATCTTGGATGACCAGCTCGTAAACAAGAGTGTGGAGTAATTATACTTCAGCCAGTGCCCACTCTATTATTTTGTAGCCCCCACTTTACATGCACTTGAAACATTCCACACATTCACAAGTGTCGTGCTTTCAGACCTATAAAATGTGTTTTGAAGTTGCAGATTTCCGTCTTGCTTGCTATACTACCTATTAGCTATTTGTGTGGTATATAAATGTGTGTTTTTACTTCTCATATTGTCTTCCAGTTGGTTTCTAATTTCTGACTTCCTTTGCAGTTCTTACTACTTTACATATTATATATCTACGTGTGCCACCTCATATACCTACCCATCATTTCACCCACTGCATTCACATTGCTCACCCACACACACACACACAGTGCTGCTGGGCTGATGTACGCAGCAAAAGGATACGTTTACGATTAGAATTTTTCGAGGCTTTGTTCGACAGGCGTGACTGGTCGCCAATTATTCCCATTTCGTACGCCACGTGCAATTTGGCCTAATTCGGTTGCGGTTCCCCAAAAGCGTTTCAATCAAAGTAATTGGTTGCAGAGTTTGCATTACACATTCTCCCCACGTCCTCTGTTGCACAAAATTCTCAAGTCGTTATTCACGTTTCACGCATCAAGTGTCGCAGACCGGATTGATTTCAGGGACAACTGATGGGATGTTTGTCAAGTGTGCATGCTCTTGTCTGGTGGACAAGTGTTTTCAGATAGCAATTATAATGAAAAGTGGGCGTGGCCCCACGTACTATAGCATTCCTTAGTTAATGTGTTCGTGTTTTTTGTTGTAAGGTTGAGTGATGGATCCGACTTTGACCCCGGGACGAACGGCCACTCCCAGCAGCATCGCCTCTCGTCGCCACGACGACACTGGGAGCAACGCCAACACTAACGATGTAATCTCCCAAGGGTCTTCCCCTACTCTTCTGTCGTCGTCATCGGAGGACAACGACGGACATTCCGAGCGGCCCCTCTGGTTTCTATGCTGGAACCTCCTGTCGTGGTGTTTCGCAATCATCACGTACGTCGCCGAGGGATTCGTCGTCGTGTGGGTCGCCGTACACTACGCGACCTTTGAACTCTACGTCAGTATGTCCCTCACCTTGGTGTGTTATTTCGGAGCGGTGCTCATAAACGGGGCAATATCTCTGTTCTGGTACTACGACCTCGACAGAGTGAGCGTGAGACAGCTGGAGGCCAGCGGTCCTTTTCCGGGGAGCTACAAGAGGAAGTGCAGTTTCTCCGCCATTGTCGGTCACTGTCTGCTCCTGGGAGAGGTGTATAGGTGAGTTCGGGGAGGGAGGGAGGGAGGGAGGGAGGGAGGGAGGTAAAGCAACAATTGGCAATAGCATTGAAAAGTAGGGTTGGAAGTAGAGCAAAAGAATCGGTCAACTGCGTGTATTATCCAACCAACGCATGCGACTATCTACATACACACTTTACAAAGTCTGGATACACTTGTCTGTATGTAGGTTTGATCGTGGTACAGTGTATACTACAAAGTGTTCAGCAGCCTTAGTGTTGTTTACCGTTGACTCACCAACACCCTGAGAATATGTACACGTGGTTACATAAGCATTATTTAAGGTGCCTTTGGTAAGTCAGTTTCCCTGAATTCTTGGACCAAGATTCTGTTGACATTTTGCCAGCCATTCTGTACATGCCGACTACACATGGCCAATATGCACCATACAACATCTGTACGTTCTCTTGTACAGCCATACATGGCCTGTACAGAATCTACATGATATCTACAGACAATGTATATACATGAGACTACAGGATATTATACATACATGTACATGGGACGTACATACTGTATATAGTACATACGTATATTATACATGATGCACATGAGATTTACATGATAGTTACATGAAATGTACATGTCATGTACATGGTGTCTATGCGAGGGATATTGTGTACTGGCAGGGTACTGCTGCTGTTGGTTCAACACTCATTTGGCCTCGTTTCAAGGTCAAACAGGGCCAACCCTGTAATCCGACACACTATTGTTGCTGCAATATGGGGACACCCTTCACTATGTATGAACATCAGTGTTTATAACTATTGGGATCGCGGTCTCTTGTGTACCTATATAAGTTAGTAGAGGGCTATTGTGCAGAGCACTCTGTGTTCTAGAGAAGGCTGTACCAAATGAGGTATATACCATGCTCTGCCTTGCTCTGTGTGAGTGATTCAGACCAGCCAGCTGAGCTGCCTCAGTTGGTAGAGCCCTCTCTAGGACACAGAGTGCTCTGCCTTGCTCTGTGTGAGTGATTCAGACCAGCCAGCTGAGCTGCCTCAGTTGGTAGAGCCCTCTCTAGAACACAGAGTGCTCTGCCTTCCTCTGCCTTGCTCTGTATGAGTGATTCAGCCCAGCCAGCTGAGCTGCCTCAGTTGGTAGAGCCCTCTCTAGAACACAGAGTGCTCTGCCTTCCTCTGCCTTGCTCTGTATGAGTGATTCAGCCCAGCCAGCTGAGCTGTCTCAGTTGGTAGAGCCCTCTCTAGAATACAGAGTGCTCTGCCTTGCTCTGTATGAGTGATTTGGCCCAGCCAGCTGAGCTGCCTCAGTTGGTAGAGCCCTCTCTAGAACACAGAGTGCTCTGCCTTGCTCTGTATGAGTGATTTGGCCCAGCCAGCTGAGCTGCCTCAGTTGGTAGAGCCCTCTCTAGAACACAGGGTGCTCTGCCTTGCTCTGTATGAGTGATTCAGCCCAGCCAGCCGAGCTGTCTCAGTTGGTAGAGCCCTCTCTAGAACACAGAGTGCTCTGCCTTGCTCTGTATGAGTGATTCAGCCCAGCCAGCCGAGCTGTCTCAGTTGGTAGAGCCCTCTCTAGAACACAGAGTGCTCTGCCTTGCTCTGTATGAGTGATTCAGACCAGCCAGCCAAGCTGTCTCAGATAGTACACACCGTAATACTGAGTCTTACTCAGAAAGAACATTACGTTGTGTATACGCAATACAAACCCCTGTTTCAGATGCTGAATGTGACTCTAGTGTAGTTGTTGTCCCTATGAATAGAATGTTCTGTAGCTACCCATCAGAATGATGTTTAGGTAAACAAGCTCTCTTTCACTCTGACACGCAGCCCTGTCTGCGCTATTCTGCCACTATTACTGTCGTTGAGTGGATTACCTCGTTTGTTTTGTCGTCGCCGTGGTAGCAGTGTTCCACTGACATAGCGCTCCCTTTTGGCGCGACAAATTGCTCGCTGAAGATGCTTGTCTTGTCCGCCTGTTCACAAAATGTATTCATTGCTATTGACCTGTTCATGGATGCTAGCCTGGCAACATTTCTTAGGTGACTGTTTAGCTTGCTTTCATCGCAGTGTATTGGGTATGTTTGCATGTGTTTTTACTTTCACTGTGGTCTTGTATCCCATTGCCTTCGTTGCTAAAGGTTGCCTAGTTCTTAGTGTGGCATAATAGGGAGCTACTGTTGCAAGTGAAAGATATATCTTTGTTGGCGCCTGTTTCTCAATTTCACTGTGGTCTTGTATCCCATTGCCTTCGTTGCTAAAGGTTGCCTAGTTCTTATTGTGGCATAATAGGGAGCTACTGTTGCATGCAAGTGAAAGATATGTCTTTGTTGGCGCCTGTTTCTCAATTTCACTGTGGTCTGGTATCCCATTGCCTTCGTTGCTAAAGGTTGCCTAGTTCTTATTGTGGCATAATAGGGAGCTACTGTTGCATGCAAGTGAAAGATATGTCTTTGTTGGCGCCTGTTTCTCAATTTCACTGTGGTCTGGTATCCCATTGCCTTCGTTGCTAAAGGTTGCCTAGTTCTTATTGTGGCATAATAGGGAGCTACTGTTGCAAAGATATGTCTTTCATAACCTATTGCTGTGACCCTGTTTCTTTCACTGCTATTATTTTCATTTTCAGTAAGAGTCTGCTTTTATTGTGTCAGTTTGCCATACATAGTACATCGTGTGATTATAATGCTTAATGCTTACATCTTGTAGCGAGGTGCCCTGATAAGTTAGGTGTTCAGCATTATGCAGGTGTTTCAAAAGTGACATCATCAATGACATCATCTTACGTTCGTAGAATGATTTCGGAAGATCGACGGCATTACAATAGATCTACTGAGATTTCCTGTAAATTGCTCCACTAATGAGTCCAGCTATTCTTTCATTACTGTGCATTAGACTAACTAGGAAGAAGAAATATGTGTGTTCTAAATATTAGCTGAGAAATATGTCACACATGCTGTTTACAATTGTGATCTCTGTTGTAAGTGTGTATGTATTACTAAGTACGGTAGTACTTAGTATACAGGGATGGGCATGGTACCTAGCATCATAGATGTATGTGGCTATGATAGTATGCTATTAATATGGTAGCTGGTATGCGCCAGGAATTATATTCCATGGCCTATAGGGAGTATCATTTGTTCAACAGCTTACATTCCCTCCCTCCCTCTCTCCCCTCTCCCCTCCCTCGCAGGTACGGAGAGCTAATAGCCAGACAGATAATCTCCGGCCAGACCACTAGTCTCCGGGTCCTCCATCGCGACGCAACTCTCCTCCGATTCTTCCACGCCTTTGTCGCCACGGCGCCGCAGATCCTCGTACACCTATACACCGTCACCGTGGCAACAGACTCCTCCCACCCCGACCACGCGGCGTTCTCAATCGTCTCGATGAAAGTCCTTCTTCCCGTTCTCGGAGTCTGCATCGTGTCGTTCCTCTACGGTCTGATGTCGTTTGTTACGTCCGATCGACTCTCCAGCAAATCGCGTCGCGTCATTTTACCAGCACATCTCGCCCTGCTCGGATTCTACCTGTGCATAGTGGTGTCGCGAATTGCCGCGTTAACCCTTTTCGCACACGCGTTCGGCTACTTCGTGCTGCTGTTCCTCGGTGTCCACTGGGTACTGTCGGTGTTTGGCGTGCTAAACCAGAAAAGCCAGTTTTGTTTGGACTACGCCGTGCGTCCGAGGAGGGAACGTTGGTGGCTGGAGGTCCCGTTCTCTCTGTACGCCGCGTGCCTCTACCAGTTTGTCTTCTTCAGTCTAAAGGACGGACGGACACGCTACGCCATCTCCGTGTACCTAGTTCTGACGTTTATCGAGAACGCTCTCATGGTCGTGCTTTTCTTCACGGAATATTCGTCGCTGTGGTACGCACCCGCATCGGTTGCTATGGTGATCGGACTCTTTCTCCTGGGGACGCTCCTTTTATTAGTGTATTACGTGTTTCTGCATCCGGACAGGACTGGGGATTGGTACTGGATCGGAGTTCCGAAGAAATGCTGCGAGATTGGTAGGAGAAAGTCGAAGAGCTATCGTCCGCACAATGTAGAGATCAGCTCCCCGACGCTGGTCAACATGAACGGACAGGCGACGAACGCGGCCACCCAAACCCGTATGTCCGGTTTGCAGCCGCTCACGGGTATCCTCTCCCGGAACAAGACGACGGGACAGATGCAGCTGTCTGCCCCACCCGTCATCGATTCAGGGATTCCGTCACGAGAGGACGATTACTACAAGAAGCCTCGAGTCTGCGCCCCTCAACAGCAACAGAGGTCGTCAGCTTACATTTCGTCTAGCGGAGAGCAACTCCAGTCAGAGGTGGCTTCATCTCACCATCAATCGCGGGGCACTTCGCCGCACTATCAGGTCCCTAGCAATAGACCTGTACTATCAACAACCACTGGGACTGTTGATTCGGGAGTCGGTTCCAGTCACGTTTCCACGCCAAGGACAGCTGGGTTTGATTCCCATAATCCCATGTCCCCATTCGCTCATACCCCGATTCCTAGCTCATTTCACTATCCACCAACTGCTACAGCAGGTAGTTCAAACCCACACGATGCACACGAGAGCATCCGAGTTCTACATATCCCGGGGGCTCCGTCACTGGGGTCGTCCGTTCGAACCGATTCCGAGGATTTGGATCCATGTGGCTCTCTGGTACCGGAATCAGTCCCGACGCTCGAGTCGTACGTCCCTTCGCTCCAGAATGACTCGCAGCTAGAGAGTGCGCTCCACGCCACGCTGAACATGGGCACACTCGCAGTGTCGAATCCCGGAATACTCAACAACGCCAACGCCAGCAACGCAAACCACTCTTGTAACCGTCACGACGTCGACATCGATTCACCCGTGGCGTCCCCGTACGACACGCTGGAGACTGCGAGGCAAGAGGTGGTCCAGTTGCAGGACACAGAGGCCATTTTGGAGGAGAACGAACTCGCCGGCGATTTCGAAGACAACGAAGAGGAGGGGAGATTTTCGGCGTCACCGCCGAATCTCCCGACTCCAGATTTCACAGACCACGCCCTTTTACCGGGGGCCCCAGTTCCCCTCCTCGACCAACAGCCAAGGAATTCACAAGTGAGAGACGACGGGGCTGCTAACGATATTCATCACCAGTTGCACGAGATGCAGCACGAGGTGCAGCGGAGCGCCCCAGTCCCCCCTCGTATACCAACGAACCCCCACCAGATATTCCCCCTGCCCCCTCCTTCATCGGGGAACAATAACAACGCTCTGTCGAACTTCACTCCGCATCAGTCGTCCAATCCGACAGTGTTAACTGCGGGGGGCCAAATTTCAGCCCCCCGGGGGGCACCACTGTCGTCACCATCTTTGTCGGCATCGGGACAATTGCAAATGTTCCAGGGTATCCCCGCGAAACGAGATTACAAATCTCAGACGCAGAGTCAGCTGGAACGACACTACTTTCCCGAACCTTCCTCGCACAGCACCCCCAATATTCCAAGGGGTCCGGTAATATCAGGGGCCCCCGGGGGGCAGAGCAGCGGGGGCAGTGGAAGTTCATTGAGGAGTCAGAATCAACTGGGGAAATCCCCTGCAATTACCAGCACACCTCAACCCTCACCGATCAAATCAGAGAAGTCGCCAGGGAGGCTACAGAGTGGGAGTGGTGGCCACGCCCCCGAGAGAACGCGCGGGCGCACGCGAGGAGGTCGAGGAAGAGGAGGAGGCGGGAACGGGAATCGAAACGGAAAGAAAAAGAGCAGCTCTCAGCAGCAGTCTTACTATGCGTATGATAACGCAAGTAAACCCCTCGCGAAGCAAAATCCTAGTGGAACCCCCAGTTTGCGGGCCCCCGTGGTTTCACCCGAGAACAGACAGCTCTTCGGAAGAGCTCTGCCGCCACAGGCAATCGGGGGTCAAGTGAGGTCATCGCCATGGCAACAGCTACATCAACAACGGAGCACTGCGGCTGCTGGTACGGCGACGACTACATTGCCACTCCATGTTACAAGCACCACAACTTTCGTTCCTCCTCCCCCGGTGGGAAAACCGAGTCGGTCTCCAGACCGTACCAAGATGATCCAGTTCCAGACCGGCGGGACTCCCGTACGCCAGAGATCCTATTCCGAGGGGACGTCCCTGGAATCAGGGGTATCACAGGATCGTCCTGCACGCAACAGTCAACCAAGCAGTCGACCGCAGCAAGTTCAGCAACAGCAAAGCTTTGGGCCACAGTACTCTCCTCATTACCTTGGTCGATCGCCAGGGGCACCTCGCAAAGATTTGAATACTTACTACGTCCCTAGCGACCGTACCCAGGTTCTTAATCTTACCTGGACGTCGCCACGGTTACACCACGACCCTGCAGTATCTGGTCAGCCCCTCAATAATCACCAAAATCATCAGCAGCCGCAACAACAACAACGAATGAAAAAGATGTCGTATGATAATCACTATGGTCACGGTGTCGGAGTAGGAAGTCAAAGTTCAAACCATGCCCCTATTCTCAAGCAGAGGTCGCAGACTGCGTACGAACTTGGTTACCATGGCAATGCCGTACATCAACCACAGAGAAAGGTGTCCAACCCACTGCAGGTAGGAGGGGTCGGAGGTCATCACCACAGCAACAAGCACAGCAGCAGGCCATTGACCAATCAGAATGTGGGAGCAAACCCCCTTCTTCACGTGCCGTCCCAGAGCAGCCACACCTCCAGAGTTTAACCCCTGCCCCACCACCGAGAGACTGTCAGAAAAGGGTTAACGTTGTCTGTATGTATCGTTGTACATACTGTGTGTATGTAGTGTATGTGTTGAGTTCAAAATTGTGTGAATATTATTGTTCATCATCAGCAGTTGTATCATAATTATCATTATCAGTGCTGATCATAGCTTGTAAACATAATACTTTTGGTTTGACCAGCTATATAATGGAGAAAAACGTCTTTTGAGCGAGCATGAACAACGTAGTGTGAGAGGAGAGAGGGAGATCAATTGTGCCCATGTATTGTGCGCATGCGCCGTATATGCGAATCAAAAGTGGGCGGTGCCAGTCTCCGCGCGATATCGATGGCTGCCGTTGTATCTCGCCTCTTCCCTGGCCATCGCCTCCACTCCTCCTTCTCCCTGAGACCTCTCTCGTCCCTCTCTCCCTCTCTCCGTTCCGCTCAGCCGTCTTGGAGGCGGCAGAAGTCCCTCACTAGATGCGTATCCACGGCGACCGCTCGTCTTACTGCTCGAGCCGATGATGGGTATCCTCGTGTGTTGATCACAGGAGGGGCCGGCCAGCTGGGGAGAAAACTGGCCAAAATGATGAGGTATATACGTTAAGAACACTGCACCCTCTGAATCTCGCCGTTTTCACGTTGGAATTGGGTGTATAGGCATAGGAGTGGGTGCCTGCTTCACTGCATTGATGTGGGTTTGAACACTTGTCTGCTTTCCGTAAGGCAAACTAATCTGTCTCGAGTTTAGTTCGTAGTACATAGCAGTAGCTCAAATATCTTTAGGAACCTTCTGCTAAAAAGAGTGCACCTCTGAGGATTAGCCATGGTGTGTCCAAATCTAGTTAGACTTGAGACAGAACTAGTAATCTGTTGGTCAAAGGAAGGATTCTTTGCTAACATCTCCCCATTATGTGATGTATTGTATGTAGACATGACAGTCCAGGTGCCGGCCAAAGTAGCGGCTTTCAAGTGTAGTGCTTGTGTACATCTCAAGTAGGAACCTAACATGCAGCTTGACTCTGAGCCATTTAGCATAGCAATGACCGCTTCTCTGATACAAAGCTTTCTAGTTTGTACGTAGTTTGGTGCTAGTTTACCTACATAACCTGTGATATTGGCTCTGGCTATGCATACTGTAGCAAGCAACAGTTTGTTTAGAGCCACAAGAAGTATAAACTTCACTATAGCAATAATCACAGTTTACCCAATTCTTATTTAAACACATATTTTTCATTTCTCCGTTCTCTGGTGATGATCTCTGTCTGATTCCAGTGCCAAGTATGGAATGGGGAACGTGATTCTGTCGGACATTCTTAAGCCTCCTGACAAAGATAGAATGGAAGGTCAGGGAGAGGAAAAAATAATGAGAAATCGAAGGGTTTAGTGGATGCTTTACCTCTCTTCATTCTCGCCCTTCTTTCTTGTTCCCTCCCTCTCCTCCCTCTCTCCCTCTCCTCCCTCTCTCCCTCTCCTCCCTCTCTCCCTCTCCTCCCTCTCTCCCTCTCCTCCCTCTCCTCCCTCTCCTCCCTCTCCTCCCTCTCCTCTCTCTTCCTCCCTCTCCTCCCTCTCCTCCCTCTCCTCCCTCCCTCCCTCCCTCCCTCCCTCTCCTCCTCCCTCCCTCTCCTTCCTCTCCCCAGAGCCCTACATCTATGCGGATGTCACAGACATAAAGGACATGCACTCAATCGTAGTCAACAACAACATTGACACTGTCGTCCATTTCTCTGCCATCCTCTCTGCTCTGGGAGAAAAAGACGTCCAGAAAGCCCTTGCAGTGAGTTTAGGCATGAGTTTAAACATAGAATTTCAAGTAGAATGGTGATCTTTAGCACTTTAGTTAAATTCCGAGAAGTTTGAAAGCATCCATTTGCACCACAAAATAGCCAATCTTTGTATGTAAGACATAATCACAACTTCTATAATTTTTACTTTCTGTTGCGCTATACCAATCTTTTCCAAATGTTGCTGCATAGCTAGGTAAAAATCTCAATCTTCAGGTTAACATCGCTGGACTCCACAACATCCTGGAACTGTGCAGAGCTCACCGACTGAAGCTGTTCTGTCCGTCCACCATCGGGGCATTTGGTCCTGATGCTCCCAAGATCTGTCCCGATCTGACCGTTCAGAGACCTCGGACTGTGTACGGGGTGGCCAAGGTTCATATGGAGCTGTTGGGAGAGGTGGGTTAACCCCTTTGTGACTACCGATTAACCCTTTAGAAACAAGGAATTTTGCAAAAATGGGGGGCAAGTTGTGTGTATAAGTGCAATGAATATTGCAACCCAAAAATCTTAACTATTGTCATTCTAGATTATATCTTGTCTCCATTCCAGTACTACCATCATCGGTATGGACTGGATTTCCGGTCCCTCAGATTCCCCGGGGTAATTTCCCCCAATATGCCAGGGGGCGGGACCACCGATTACGCAATCCACATATTCTACGACGTGTTGCGGTCTCGTCGCTACGAGTGTTT
Source organism: Geodia barretti (assembly GCA_030341885.1). Classification (NCBI taxonomy): domain Eukaryota; kingdom Metazoa; phylum Porifera; class Demospongiae; order Tetractinellida; family Geodiidae; genus Geodia; species Geodia barretti. The sequence goes on from CASHTH010004259.1 coordinate 31,622, forward strand.
CCTCAGAGAGGACACCAGACTGCCCATGATCTACATCGACGACTGCTTGGAGGTGGGTGGGTGATTAGTGGGATTACGTCATCATGACATCATCGTATAATAGAGCAAACCGAGCAATCTGCAAGTATCTAGTCGATAAATTTCAGTTAAGTGCTAAAACTGCCACCTCACGAAGTCGAGGCCATTCATATGCAGTATCAAAACCACAAAGAGTGCCTTCTTCGCGTCATCATTGCTTTTCTGAGGCAAATGGAGCACAGAAGTATTTGTGTCACATTTGCTTCGGTGGTACATGATAATACTAACTGAAAAAAGGCCTTCCAGCAAAGAGCTTATATAAAGAGTAGACACGTTTGAGTGTTAGCCATCCTCTCTCTCTCTCTCTCTCTCTCTCTGTTTTCTTTCTCTCCTCTCACCTATAAAGGCCACTATAAAGTGTCTAGAGGCTCCTCCTGAAAGGTTCAATACAGACGGTCGCGTCTACAACATTCAAGCCGTCAGTTTCACTCCCGGAGAACTGGTGGAGGAGATGAAGAAACACGTCGACGATTTTGTTGTTGAGTATCGTCCCGACGACAGGCAGGCAATTGGTGGGTGTGGCCTAGGGAGATTAGTGGGAGGGGCTTTGACCAGAATTTAGTACATATATACAATGTATAAAGATAATGTAAATACTGGTGTATGCTTTTCTGCTGCCGTCTGCATAATAAACTCACACGCTTTTCACAAGGAGACAGAAAAACTAGAGAGGGACAAATGAAGTTTAAGTTTAATTTCCATCCCCCATCCCTCCCTTTCAGCTGACAGTTGGCCAGATACACTACTGGACTCTGCTGCCAGGGAAGCTCTGGACTGGACACCACACTACGACCTACCAAATATGGTCGACATCATGATCAGAGATATCGGGGAAATTGTCGAAAACGAGAAGAAGAAACAAAACTTGACTTAACACTAGAACTCCATTTCGTATTTTTGTATTATTTATTAGTTGTTCCTTGTTATCAAGGATTTGTACACTATAATATCTGACCATAAGATTATTTCATTCTAGTTATATAATATAGTCAATTTTCATCCTCAATCCTTCATGAAGGAGCGAGAGAAAATAAGATAGTTTGCTTGTAGCATAATCATTTTCTTCAGTGGTTTTGCCGAGTATAATCTTGGGGCATTATCTCTAACAATGGCTATAATGCCATTCCATAAGTCTTCTTATGTGTGGGTGGATATATTATCCAGATTATTGTAATCCTTTTTGCTGGCATTGCAGTAGTTGCCTAATAGAGAAACATGGCTGTAGTTCCCTTCCTATGGCTGATGTTGGTCTGCTGGTCTGTGGGAGATGTGTACTGCCAGACCTTTCCTTATGTCTCCTTCATGAGCCAGACTCTGGCCAACCATTCCTATGTGGACCTCAGTCTAGTGGGGAGACCTGATGTTGATGGTGAAGGTATTCAGTGTATCACTGATCGGAGCACATGTTGTACTAGTAGTGATGGTGGTCATCGTGGAGACTGGTATTTCCCTAATGGAACTAGACTGCCTTTCCCTGCACCTAATGTTAATACCTTTGAGGATCGTGAAACTCAGAGAGTTGACTTGCGTCGTAACCGTGGCACCAATTCATCAACTGTTGGTATCTATCGCTGTGATATTCCAACTATTGCTGTCCATGATGATACTGACATCTCAGTGAGAGACACAGTCTATGTGGGACTGTATACTGGCAGTGGAGGTATGTAAGAAATGCACAATGGTGTTCTCATGAAAAGACTAAGCTTTAATACTCACTTAATTAACCCAGATAAATAATGGGGGGCCCCGAACCTAAGTAAACACAGCAATGATTAATTGTAAAAGGACTGTGTGTAGTATGTTTGTGCAAAACAGGGTGACCAAAATCTGCCACAAAGTAATATTGTGTACTTGTTGAGTCTGTCACTCCTTGCCTTGCATGGAGTGGCAAACAATAAGTGAACCTCAGTCTATATTGGTGAACAGTATAGTAACCAGCATGACTACGTGGAATGTTTCTGTTTGTGTAGGATGTGTAAAAATACTCACTGCTGTTTTTAGGCCATACTTGTGAATTTAAATCTGCAACAAGTGACTTGTAAGAGCTGGAGTAGCTAGTTTAGTTCTTGGAATATGGCTCTGGCTGTTCTGTTTCTCCTGGGCTTGTTCTGGTCTCTGGTGTACTGCCAGACCTTTCCTTATGTCTCCTTCATGAGCCAGACTCTGGCCAACCATTCCTATGTGGACATCAGTCAAGTGGGGAATGATCCCAGTGGTAGTGACAGTGTTCAGTGTATCACTGACCTGAACACATGTTGTACTAGTAGGAAGGGTTCTCATCGTGGAGACTGGTACTTCCCTGATGGAACTAGACTGCCATTCTCTGGAGGTGGTGATATTTATGAGCAACGTGAAGATCAGAGAGTAGAGCTACGTCGTCGTAACAATCTCACCTCACCAGTTGGTATCTATCGCTGTGATATTCCAACTAATGCTCTCCATGATGATAATGACAGATCAGTTAGAGACACAGTCTATGTGGGACTGTATACTGGCAGTGGAGGTATGTTATATTGTGGTCAGTGTGTGTTAACCAGACTTGGCATAGAAAAAAGAGAGTGACACTAGAATAGATCTGTCCATCATTAAGATGGTGTACATGCATGAGGATTAACATTTTAGCCACTTGCCTAGCAATAATATTATGTACTTACTTATGTACCACCATTAGAACTTTTCTTCAGACCCTTCCTTATGACCCCGTCAATGCAACAATTATTGGGAAATAATAATTATTTTGCTGGGTAAACTCCTATATAATTATATGGATCTCAGTAGCTTGCTATAGTGGTACTGTGTGGAATACATAATGCTATCCATGATGATACTGACATCTCAGTGAGAGACACAGTCTATGTGGGACTGTATACTGCCAGTGGAGGTATGTTACTAATGTGTCCTAATGTTAACCAGTGGCATAGAATAAAAGAGAGTAAGAGTAGATCTGTCCATGACAGTGTAAAAGGATTAACGTTTTATCCACCTGCCTAGCAATATGTACCTACCACCATTAATAAAGTCAGCTATGGCTAATTTAACCCTTGGTTTACTCTTTCTTATGACTGTCAATGCAACAATTATTGGGAAAGACTTTTTACTGGGTCAACTCCTATATGGACCTCAGTATTCACACTCTGTGGAATATGTTTGTGTAGGATGTGCGCAGACCATTGCTCACTGCTATTATAGCCACTCTCTTACCGGATGTTATTGTGAAACCTCTGTACCTGACAGCAGATAGCTTTTCACATTTTGATAGCTAGACTAGTTCTTGGATAATGGCTCTGGCTGTTTTGTTGCTCCTTGGCTTGTTCTGGTCTCTGGTTCACTCTCAGAGGGTTCCTTATGTCTCCTTCATGGACCAGACTCTGCCCAACCATTCCTATGTGGACCTCAGTCTAGTGGGGAATGATCTCAGTGGTAACAGTGTTCAGTGTATCACTGACCTGGGCACATGTTGTAGTAGTACTGATGGTTTTCATCGTGGAGACTGGTATTTCCCTGATGGGACTAGACTGCCATTCTCTGGACGTATCTATGAGCATCGTGGTCATCAGAGAGTGTATCTAGGTCGCCGTAACAATCCCACCTCACCAGTTGGTATCTATCGCTGTGATATTCCAACTATTGCTGTCTATGATAATGACATCTCAGTGAGAGACACAGTCTATGTGGGACTGTACACTGGCAGTGGAGGTATGTTCTCTGCATAATAGTGTTCTCATTAAAAGACTAAGCTAAATAATGGGGTCTCAACATACGTAAGTAAACACAACAATGATTTAATGATAATATACAAGGACTGTGCGTAGTATATGTAAAACAGGGTGACCAAAATCTGCCACTAGCTGTTAGCCTGTGTTTGAAATATGCCTTGGCTACAGTAATTGTGTTCCTGTTGAGTCTGTCAGTCCTTGTCTTGCAGGGAGTGGCAAATGAACCTCAGTCTATATTGGTGAGAACAGTATAGTAACCAGCATGATGAGTGAACCTCAGTCTATATTGGCGAACTGCAGTAACCATGACTATGTGGAATGCTTCTGTTTGTGTAGGATGTGTAAACCGCGCACACTGCTTTTTTAAGCCGTACTTGGTGAATTTCAGTCTGCAACAAGAGACTTGTGATAGCTGGAGTAGCTAGTTCTTGGCAAATGGCTCTAGCTGTTCTGTTGCTCCTGGGCTTGTTCTGGTCTCTGGTTCACTCTCAGAGGGTTCCTTATGTCTCCTTCGATGGCCAGACTCTGGCCAACCATTCCTATGTGGACCTCAGTCAAGTGGGAGATGATGGCAGTGGTAGTGACAGTGTTCAGTGTATCACTGACCTGAACACATGTTGTACTAGTGCTAATGGTGGTCATCGTGGAGACTGGTATTTCTCTGATAGAACTAGACTGCCTTTCTCTGGAAATGGTGATATCTATGAGTATCGTGGAGCTCAGAGAGTTGACATACGTCGTAGGGACAATGCTAACTCACCAACTGGTATCTATCGCTGTGATATTGCAACTGAAGTTGTCCATGATGATAATTACATCTCAGTGAGAGACACAGTCTATGTGGGACTATATACTGCCAGTGGAGGTATGCTCCCTGCATAATAGTGTTCTCATGAAAAGACTAAGCTATAACGCTTGCTTGATTAACCCAGATAAATAAGGGGGCCACAACCTAAGTATAAACAGTATTAATTGTATAATACTAGGACCGTGTGTATATAGTATGTTTGTGCAAAACAAGGTGACCAAAATCTGCCACAAAGTAATATTGTGTACTTGTTGAGTCTGTCAGTCCTTGCCTTGCATGGAGTGCAAACAATAAGTGAACCTCAGTCTATATTGGTGAACAGTAGTAACCAACATGACTATGTGGAATGCTTCTGTTTGTGTAGGATGTGTAAGACACGCTCACTGCTGTTTTTAGGCCGTACTTGTGAATTGCAGTCTGCGACAAGTGACTTGTGATAGCTAGAGTAGCTACTTCTTGGCAAATGGCTCTAGCTGTTCTGTTTCTCCTGGGCTTGTTCTGGTCTCTGGTGTACTGCCAGACCTTTCCTTATGTCTCCTTCATGAGCCAGACTCTGGCCAACCATTCCTATGTTGGCCTCAGTCTAGTGGGGAGACCTGACAGTTCTATTGTTGGTGGTCGTGGTGAAGGTGTTCAGTGTATCACTGACCTGGGCACATGTTGTACTAGTAGTGATGGTCAGCATCGTGGAGACTGGTATTTCCCTGATGGAAGTAGACTGCCTTTCAATAGACCTGATACTGATACTTTTGAGGTTCGTGTATCTCAGAGAGTTGACTTACGTCGTAGCCGTGAGGTTAACTCATCAACTGTTGGTATTTATCGTTGTGGTATTCCAACTGGTGCTGTCCATGACTCTACTGACGAATCAGTGAGAGACACAGTCTATGTGGGACTGTATACTGACAGTGGAGGTCAGCGGTGCGCAAAATTAATTGTTAGTGATTAAGCACTCGTGGGGATAGCTGCATAGCTAATGGTCCTGGGATTGATGTCACCTCACCATTAATGTACATCTGTCTGATAGAGAACTATTATGTAATTGTTATAGGAAAATAGTGGTAGCTCAGCATACTTTTCTTTGCAGGTGATACCCGAATTTCTGGAAACATGACAATAATTGTGCACTCAGACCTCAATGGAGCCAGTCCTCAGTTCACCCTCACCTGTATCTCCACTGGTGGACCTGCTACCACTGTCACTTGGACCAGAGACTCCACCACTGTCACCCAAGGAACCGAGACTGTGTTGAATGACCCAGTGACTGCACAGTACACCCACGCTCTGACTGTGACTGGGAGACTGCCTGGACTCTACACTTGTACTGTAGCTAATAACAAACCCTCTGCTGATTCTGCTAACCTAACAGTGGCCGGTATGACAATAGTAGTTTCAGAGTCCATGATTAATATTGTTGTGTAGGTTCCCCACCTCCCACTGATGTGACAGCAGTCCAGGATGGTCCCACTAGTATTACAGTGACCTGGACTCCTCCCTCTCCACTGGGAGATACCACTGGCTACAGGATCTCCTATACCAGAGGAGGCATCAGTCATTCGGTGGTTGTGAGTGGAGCAAACACTAGCAGCTACATTCTGACTGGGCTGAGTAATGGACATGTCTACAGCATTTCAGTTGCATCCACCACATCAGCCAGTTTTTCCAGTTTACCAGTACAGGCTGCATCTGTTGGCTTGGGTAAATAAAAGATATGGGATATATATTCTTATTAATATGGTTTTATATTTCACACAGTTCCATTCACAGCTCCAGTTATTCATAGTGCAAGAGCTAATGCCACAGCCATCAATATCACTCATAGTATTCCTAGTGGCTCAGTAGTGACTGGTGTCTTTGTACATTGGCAGAGAGACGGCTCATTTGGCTGTCCCTACACCCACGAGGGCAGTAGCTCTGCCAATAGTATTTCTAATGTCACCATAACTGGACTGGAGGAAGACAGTAGGTACAACATTACTATGAGAGCAATCAACGATGCTGGTAGAGGTCCAGCCAGTAATGCTATCACTGTAACCACTCAGGAAGCAGGTCAGAGAATGTTTCTCTTTTTCGTACCAACTATGATGTTTGTTAATTCTCCCCAGCTCCTTCTGATCAACCCTCGGCATTCAGGAGAGTTACAATCACACCAAACAGCATCACTGTCCACTGGGGAGAACTATACTGTTTTGGTCACAATGGAGTCATAACAGGTTACACTGTTCAAGTATTGAGGAATGGGGCAGTTGAAGGAACAGTTGAAGTTGGTAGCGATGTTCTCAAAGCAACTGTACCTGGACTGACTCCATCCACTACATACATTGTTCAAGTGGCAGCAGTCAATAGTGCTGGTACTGGACCCTTCAACAGCACCTACATTGACACTGAAGGTGAGTACCTAGTTTTGGGGCCATGGTGCAGTTTTGGTTGAAGGAAATTGTTTTAGTTAATAATTTGAACTAGCCTAAATAGCCTTTAGGTGTATACAACTTTGGAAAGGTTGATTTCTTCTGTTTTTCTGTCTCGCAGCACTTGTGGTGGGACTGGAGAGAAGGTCCTACTATGTCTCAGAATCAGAGGAAGCGGTTGAGATCTGCATCACTGCAGTAGGAGGCAATACTCCATGTCCCAGCACTCAGTCTTTTCAGGTCACCTTTTCAACCACTGATGGAAGTGCAGGTATATTATTACATTGCCTGTACACTCAGTTTGATTGATTGTCAACACTTTGTCCTTAGTAGCTATGTGTCAGTGATTCAAAATCACTAGCATAAATTACTCTCTTTGTTCTAGTGAGCCCTTCAGACTATGAAGCTGTGAGTGAAGTGTTGACATTTACTCCCTGTGACACCTACTCTGCATGAATGTGATCATCACGGATGACCTGGTGAATGAACGAAAAAGGGAGACATTTTCCCTCAGTCTCACTAAGATATCATCATTCGTAACTCTCAGTACAACTGCTGGATATGTGCTCATTACTGATGATGATGGTAAGGAGTTTGAAGCGTAGGACATGCGATTTAGTGGCAGGATTTTTATATACCTGCAGAAGTTGTTACTGCAGCAAAAAGTGTGTTCATACCTACAGATAAGCCAGAAGAAGTCAGGTTCCTCCCAGTGAATGCCACAGCAGTCAGGATCTCCTGGAGTGGCAGTGTCTACCTCCCCACGTCCATCATCTACACTGTCTATTGCTCCACGAATGTCGTTAAGAAAAATGAGAGGGTTTACCCACCTGGAGTGACCTCAGCTGACATTGTGTTGGAAGATGACATCATCCTCACTTCTACCTCTTACGTGCACAACTTTACGCTCTATTATGGTTATAGGAATAACCCTTCAACATTGACAATCTTTACTTTTGGTAAAGTATAGAGATAGATGCAGAGTTAAAAGCCAAGGACATGTGGTTTAGTGGTAATGAGGTAATGAGGATTTGCAAATAAAATTTTCAACTTGACTAATTTCATTATAGTTCTTACTGCAGTAAAGTGTATTTCTAACTTGTACTGCAGAAAAAGGTGTATTTCCTACCTACAGGAAAGCCAGAAGGAGTCAGGTTCCTCCCAGTGAATGCCACAGCTGTCAGGATCTCCTGGAGTGGCAGCATTCACCTCTCCACCTTCATCATCTATACTGTCTATTGCTCCACGGCTGTCGTTAAGAAAAATGAGAGGGTTTACCCACCTGGAGTGACCTCAGCCGACGTTGTGTTGGAAGATGACATCATCCTCACTTGTACCTCTTACGTGCACAACTTTACGCTCTATTATGGTGCCGTCCCTTCGCACTATTATGGTGATGTCATCCCTTCGCACTATTACGGTGATGTCATCCCTTCGCCAGGGAATAATCCATCAACAATGACAACCTTTACTTTTGGTAAAGAATAGAAACAGATGCTTTTGTGGTGTGTGATAAATAGTTTATCCCTGTATAGACATAGACAAAGTGTACCTTCAGATTCAGTTTGGGCCTTTTTACTACTGCCTCAACTGGGAAGTAAGTCTCTGAGAATGTAAGATTGCAAAAATGCCTATTATAACCATTGTTGTTTTGCAGTTCAAGAAAGTTGCTGCTATTATCGAGAAAGAGTTGCAGTCTTACGTTGTTGAGATCATACGTAACAGTTGCTCCGAATGCTATAATTTAACCCAGAGCTTTTTCAGAAAGGGGGTGTTTGTTTGCCATGGCAACCCTACCAAGACAACCTACCGCACCACTCTGGTTAACCCTTTCCCCACCACAAACTCCACCCACCTGGTGGGCATTATTCAGAGTTGGGTGTCCACGGGTCCCTCCCTCGTCCTCGACGGTCTGCTGGTGAGGGTGAGTCCCTCCTGCCCCACCTCTATCTCCAGTCTCGATGAAGAAGAGTGTGAGACTGGAACCAGGCATGACCCAGGGACTGGGAGAGAGGATCACTCAGACACTCAATGTCTGTGCTGTGAGGAACCTGGGAGAGGAGATATGTTCTCTTGGAGGCTGTCCTCTCCCTTCTGGGTGACCAGGACAACACATAACTATGAACCGCTATAGTCATAGAGTTTGTCGTGTGTGCTGTGAACTTCTAGATGTAGTGTTTGTTGTATAGTTATTCCATGTTCTTATGCTGCTGTAGTGTTAATAGTAGGCAAACAGTCTGTACTGTTGTATGATGTGTGAAATTGGAACTGAGGTTCCTCCATTTCAGTCAATCATAATATAATAGCGAAAATATCTGGTCAATTTATTGGATAACTATTTGTGTCGCATTTGCTTCAGTGGTACATTATAAGACTAACTGATAAAGGACACTTCTCTATGTAGCAAAGAGCTTATAGATGTCATCTGCATGATAAACAAAACGACTCATGATTTCACAAGGAGAAAGAAGAACTATAGAGAGAGAGACATGAAAATAAAAAAAATGGCTCTACTAAAGCACAAACAATGCAAGCGAACGAACACAAGTGCAAAATTACACCATTTACAATTTATTCATGCGACTGGGTCGAGCTTGCTGTCTGCCAATAAGGACCTTTGGTAATGCAACTCATAATCCCCTCCACCTATCTTCCATCCCTCCCTCTCAGCTGACAGTTGGCCAGATACACTACTGGACTCTGCTGCCAGGGAAGCTCTAGACTGGTCCCCACACTATGACCTTCCAAATATGGTCGACATCATGATCAGAGAAATCGGGGGAATCGTTGAAAACGAGAAGAAGAGACAAAGCTTGACTTAACACTAGAACTGAAACAGTGGCCTTTTGTATTTTTTGTAGTTGTTCTATATTATGAAGATTACTGTACTGTTGTTGTTTCTGACAATATCTATGGTAATTCATTCCATTCTCATCCTATTACTTTTATGTGGATGATTAAATTTTTTGGATAATCAATACTTCCGTTTTGCTGGTTGATCTATGACATGACAAATCATTGCCCTCTCCATACAATGTGGGTAGATAGTAGCTAGTAGTGATAATTAATACTTCCTTTCAGCTCTTGATTCAGCAGTTGTGTGGATAGAGAAACATGGCTGTGGTTCACATGTTATTGCTGATGTTAGTTTGCTGGACTGTGGGAGATGTATGCTGCCAGCAGACCTTTCCTTATGTCTCCTTCATGAGCCAGACTCTGGCCAACCATTCCTATGTGGACCTCAGTCTAGTGGGGAATGATCCCAGTGGTAGTGACAGTGTTCAGTGTATCACTGACCTGGGCACATGTTGTACTAGTGCTAATGGTGCTCATCGTGGAGACTGGTATTTCCCTAATGGAACTAAACTGCCATTCTCTCATGTTGGTGATATCTATGAGAAACGTGGAGAGTTGACATACGTCGTAGGAACAGTGCTACCCACCCAACTGGTATCTATCGCTGTGATATTCCAACTAATGCTGACATCTCAGTGAGATATACTGTCTATGTGGGACTGTATACTGCCAGTGGAGGTATGTTCTCTGCATAATAGTGTTCTCATGAAAAGACTAAGCTATATGGCTCGCTTGTTTAACCCAGATAAATAAGGGGGCCACAACCTAAGTATAAACAGAGCAATGATGTTATTGTATAAGGATCGTGCATGGTATGTTTGCACAAATTACGGTGACCATGCCATTTGCTGTTATATAGCCTGTGTTTGAAATGTGCCTTGTAAGTGTGTACCTGCTGAGTCTGTACTGGCCTATTCAGAGAGTGGCAAACAGTTTCATGTAATTACCTCAGTCTATATTAAGTAACCGGAATGCTTCTGTTTGTGTAGGATGCTAACTGCTGTTTTTAGGCCGTACTTGTGAATTTCAGTCTGCAACAAGTGACTTGCGCTAGCTGGAGTAGCTAGTTAACCCTCGGCGCGCATGCGCAGCGAGGGTTACAGTAGTTGGGTTTGTCTGTCTGTCTGTCTGTCTGTACTGCACTGTCTGTCTGTACTGTCTGTCTGTCTGTTACTCTCAATCTCACTTCTCGGGTGTCTGTTCGTCCCAGAAACGATACCATCTACCCAACAGGCGACGAAGGTCAGAACGATAGGACAGTTTTCTCTGAAAACGCTCCGTTGCGAAGCTAGAGCGCTTCCGCCATTGTACGGCTAATGCTAGTCGGCCATTTTATCGCTGCGGAAATTGCGCATGCGCTTATATTTTCAACGGGCTCGGGTCCGCTTGTCTTGAAGGCACGAGAAGTCACAACGAAGGGCGTGTATCGACTCCCGCATGCTATCTACTACTGTAGCTAGCCCGTGTCAGACTCTGCGAGCTACTAGCGGGAGACCACGAGTAAAAACGCATACTAATAGCAGCCCAGCCCATCAAATTAGCGGTACCGCGCGCGCACGCCCAGTTTGCCGAGGGTTTGCACTTTAGTGCAAGAATGGCTCTACGTCTTTTGTTGCTGTTGGCTTTGTTCTGGTCTCTGGCGTACTGCCAGACCTTTCCTTATGTCTCCTTCATCGACCAGACTCTGGCCAACCATTCCTATGTGGACCTCAGTCTATTGGGGAATGATCTTGGCAGTGGTAGCAGTGGTAGCAGTGGTAGTGAAGGTGTTCAGTGTATCACTGACCTGACCACATGTTGTACTGGTGGTGATGGTCGTCATCGTGGAGACTGGTATTTCCCTGATGGAACCAGACTGCCCTTCGAATTCATTGATGATGTTGATGTTGATACCTTTGAGGATCGTGTATGTCAGGGAATTGACTTACGTCGTACAAAGAATGCTAACTCACCAGTTGGTATCTATCGCTGTGATATTCCAACTATTGCTGTCCATGATGATGGTGACAGATCAGTGAGAGACATAGTCTATGTGGGACTGTACACTGGTAGTGGAGGTATGTTACTAATGTGTCCTAAGGTATTGTAGTGATTGTGTGTGAAGTTGGCACAGATTGTGATATTTTGTAGTAGCTAAGGATGTCTTAGTGAAAGAGGGAGGCGTTATATGCACTTCGGGTACATCAGTTTTTCTTTGGGAAACACAATCTTTCACTGTTGGTTTAGCAACAGACCTGTTACTTTCTGTTCCCTGTACTCTTTGTTATCTGGTCGAGGTCTACTTTTCATTGGCTTTGTGTACCTCAAGTCAACAATGCTGCTAAGTGTAAACATGCCATTAGATTATAATATATACATGCTGTTTATAATTGTGTAGGTGGTGTTACAATTGCTGGAGGTGTGACGTATGATTTTAACACACAAACCCTCACCTGTATCTCCACAGGTGGACCTGCCACCACTGTCACTTGGACCAGAGACTCCACCACCGTCACCCAAGGAACCCAGACTGTGTTTAATGACCCAGTGACTGCACAGTACACCCACACTCTGAACGTGGCTGGAGGACTGCCTGGACTGTACACATGTACTGTGACTAACAACAAACCATCTAATGCTTCTGCTAGGATAACTCTTCCAGGTATGACCCAGTAGATACAGATAGATATAGATTGGGTAGTTTTACAAATAATTATTACATTTTTTGCGTCAAATGCTGACGTCTCTATGATCAGTGTTTGCGTCAAATGCTGACGTCTTTAGGATCAGGGTTTGCGTCACATGCTGACGTCTTTAGTGATCAGTGTTTGCGTCAAATGCTGACGTCTTTAGGATCAGGGTTTGCATCAATGCTGACGTCTTTATGATCAGGTTTTGCGTCAAATGCTGACGTCTTTAGGATCAGGGTTTGCGTCAAATGCTGACGTCTTTATGATCAGGTTTTGCGTCAAATGCTGACGTCTTTATGATCAGGGTTTGCATCAAATGCTGACGTCTTTATGATCAGGTTTCCAAGTGGTGTGACAGCAGTCCAGAATGGTCCCAATAGTATTTAAAGCCTAGGACATGCGTTTTTTAGTGGCTAGTGGCAGAATTTCCAAAAAAACTTTCTACATGACTAATGTCATTTAAAGCGTGTTTCTTACCTGCAGAAGTTGTTACTGTAGTGTGTTCATACCTACAGATAAACCGGAAGAAGTCAGGTTCCTCCCAGTGAATGCCACAGCTGTCAGGATCTCCTGGAGTGGCAGCATTCACCTCTCCACCTCCATCATCTACACTGTCTATTGCTCCACTATAATTATGAGACAGTATGAGAGGGTTTACTCACGAGTGACTTTTGCTGACCTTGTTCTGGAAGATGACATCACTCTTACTGACGTTTACATTCACAACTTCACTCTTCATTACATAATTCCAGATGATGTCATCCCAAACCAGACTGTAGCAATCTTTACTTTCGGTAAAGGAGTTGTTAGTCTTTGGTTTCGGATTTAGTGGTTTCTCTCTACAGATAAGGGTGTGTTTCAGATTCAGTTTGGGCCATTTTACTATTGCCTCGACTCAGTGGTAAGTTTTTATTAAATTGAGCAAGATTGTTCACTTTTTTGTTCTATTTCTTAGTTCAAGAAGATTGCTCGTGCCATTGAAGAACAGCTACAGTTGTACTTTGATTGACATCATACGTAAAAGTTGCCCTGAGTGCTACAGTTTAACACGTACGTTTCTGAGACCAGGATTGTTTCTTTGCCATGGCAACCCCACTAAGGCAAACTACCGCACAACTCTGGTTAACCCTTTCCCCACCACAAACTCCACCCACCTGGTGGGCATTATTCAGAGTTGGGTGTCCACGGGTCCCTCCCTCGTCCTTGACGGTCTGCTGGTGAGGGTGAGTCCGTCCTGCCCCACCTCTATCTCCAGTCTCAATGAAGAAGAGCGTGAGACTGGAACCAGGCATGACCAGGGACTGGGAGAGAGGATCACTCAGACACTCAATGTCTGTGCTCTGAGGAACCTCGGAGAGGATGTCTGTCGTCTTGGAGGCTGCTGAAACTATACTCTTAGAGTGTGTCGTGTATATTCTGCGAACTTATAGAATATGTAGTTAGTTCATAACTGTAGTGAAAGTACTAGCTATATATACTAGTGTTTTGTTGCATAGTTATTCCATGTTCTTATGCTGCTGTAGTGTTAATAGTAGGCAAGCAGTCTGTACTGTAGTATGATGTGTGAAATTGGAACTGAGGTTCCTCCATTGCAGTGCTTGACTAAACACTAAAACTGCAATATCGGAATTTCGTATATTTTCTTGTTAAACAGTACACTATAATTTCTGACCATGACTTCTAGTCCATTTTCATCCTCCTTCATGTGGGTGGATAAGATGTTTGTTTTGTAGGATAGATCATCAATTCTTCGTTTTGCTGAGTAATCTTCATTCCAATCTCTCTAAGTATGGTAGCTATGTGGGATATGTAATCATTTTTTTGCTGGCGTTGCGTAATCAGAAAACATGGCCGTGATTCACTGCCTATGGCTGATGATAGTCTGCTGGTCTGTGGGAGATGTGTACAGCCAGACCTTTCCCTATGTCTCCTTCATGGGTCAGACTCTGGCCAACCATTCCTATGTGGACCTCAGTCAAGTGGGGAGACCTGAATTGGGTGGTGACAGTGTTCAGTGTATCACTGACCTGGCCACATGTTGCAGTGCTGATGATGGTCCTCATCGTGGAGACTGGTATTTCCCTGATGGAACTAGACCACCTTTCTCTAGAGATGGTGATACCTATGAGCAACGTGAAGCTCGGAGAGTTGACTTACGTCGTAACAGGGATGCTAACTCACCAACTATTGGTATCTATCGCTGTGATATTCCAACTATTGTTGTCTATGATGCCACTGACATCTCAGTGAGAGACACAGTCTATGTGGGACTGTATACTGCCAGTGGAGGTATGTTACTAATGTGTCCTAATGTTAACCAGTGGCACAGAATAAAAGAGAGTGAGAGTAGATCTGTCCATGACAGTGTAAAATGAGGATTGGCTTTTTAGCCACCTGCCTAGAAATATGTACCTACCACCATTAGTAGAAATAATATGGGATTTCTAAGTCAAATATGGCTAATTGTAGTCCTTGGTTTACTCTGAGACCCTTTCTTATGACTGTCAATTCTTGAAAGACTTTTGCTTGGTCAACTCCTATGTTGACCTCAGTATACAGTGTATAGTGGTACTGTGTGGAATACATTATGTTTGTGTAGGATGTATAATTATACAGACCATTGCTCACTGCTATTTTAGCAACTCTCTAACCGGATGTAAGTTAGACATAATGTTGTTGTAAACATCTATATACAACAGCAAAGAGCTTTACTTTTTGATAGCTAGACTAGTTTTTTACTTCAAGAATGGCTCTAGCTGTTCTGTTGCTCCTGGGCTTGTTCTGGTCTCTGGTGTACTGCCAGACCTTTCCTTATGTCTCCTTCATAAGCCAGACTCTGGCCAACCATTCCTATGTGAACCTCAGTCTAGTGGGGAGACCTGATGTTGATGGTGGTGGTGAAGGTGTTCAGTGTATCACTGACGTCACCACTTGTTGTAGTATTTATCACGGCATCCATCGTGGAGACTGGTATTTCCCTGATGGAACTAGACTGCTATTCTCTGGAAATGGTGGTATCTATGAGAGTCGTGGTTCTCAGAGAGTTAACGTAAGTCGTAGGAACAATGCAAACTCACCAGTTGGTATCTATCGCTGTGATATTCCAACTAATGCTGTCCATGATGATACTGACATCTCAGTGAGAGACACAGTCTATGTGGGACTGTATACTCTTGGCATAGAATAAAGAGAGTGAGAATAGTTCTGTCCAGACAGTGTAAAATGAGGATAAACTTTTTATCCACCTGCCTAGCAATATGTACCTCCACCATTATTAGAATAATAACTTAATATGGGATTTCTAAGTTCGTCTATGGCTAATTAAACCCTTTGGGTTACTCTGAGACCTTTTATGACCGTAAATGCAACAATAGGGAAAGACTTTTACTGGGTCATTCCCTTATATATGACCTCAGTATAAGTCACACTGTGTGGAATATGTTTGTGTAGGAGTGACATGTGCACAGCATTGCTCGCTGCTATTTTAGCCACGCTCTTACCGGATGTTATTGTGAAACCTCTGTATCAGCGGATAGCGGTTCACATTTTGATAGCTAGAATGTTTTTTACGCTCTAGCGGTTTGTTTTGTTTGCTCCTGGGCTTCTTCTGGTCTCTGGCTCACTCACAGGAGGTGCCTTACGTCTCCTTCATGGGCCAGACTCTGGGCACACCATTCCTATGTGGGACCTCAGTCTGTGGGGAGTGCTGCCAGTGGTAGATGAAAGCGTCAGTGGTAGTACGGATCAGAA